>LOEQ01002354.1:159098-179873 GCA_001685075.1 Bramus lutescens | reverse complement strand
CAGGAAGGAAGCTGCAGTGAATGCCTGCCGGCCTCCTAGCCCAGCCCTCCACCTTCTGAGCAAGTCCAATACCCACCCCTTTGCGAGGTAGACCACGGGACCTCACTGGCTCCTTCTAGACCAAGCAGCCTGCTCTGGCCTCAGGCACAGCCTGCACGGCGCTGCCTGGGGCAGCACACAAGGGTGCAGCAGTGGACGAGCAGCCAGGGCCCTGGTCCCTCCTTTTTGAAATCCTTGGAGCCACCTTGTAAAGTTACTTTGCCTGCAACTTTTAAACAAACAGAAGCTCAAACCAAAGAAGCAGCAGGATTTGCACTCAGGCTCACGTTGCTCACACCCAAGCCCTCCATCTATTCCATGCCTCTTCCTCATTGGAAAGTCAGCATTTGAGCATGAGATGACATAGACTTTGACGATAGTCTGAGTTTATAGAAACTTAAAATAGAGAGGTCCAAAGACTTGCATAAGGGTATCCCCTTTGCCTGGTTTCTCATGCCAGCTACCACCATGTACAGAGGTTCCTCGCTATGGGGTAACATTTGCTGGAGAGGCTCAGTTGTAGGCAACCTGACACCCACAGGCACTGCAAGCAGGGCTCCAGATCAGACAAGAGAGAGGACTGCATGAACACCACCCCCAAGACGTACCAGCTTAGTCGTAGAGGATAGTCAAATTCTGGACAGCATTGACGTACAGATTTCTGTCTTTCTCATATAAAAGAATTTAGGGCTGGGTTGCATTGGGTTGATGCTACATTTCTCTGGGGTCAGGGTCCAGGCTACTCATCTTTTGCAGCCCCTACCTTATAGGTACTTCACTTTCTAAAGCTGCTCCTCAGGGTCAGTTGGGGGTAGGAGTGTCTAGGAGTAGGATCCAAATATTCATTCCTTTTTTCCATTCTCTTTCTTTTTTTCTTTCTTCGAGGCAGGATCTCACATAGCCCAGGCTAGCCTTCAACTCACTGTGGCTGAGGATGACCTTGAACTGATCCTCCATCCTCCACCTCCTGAGTGCTGGAACTATAGACATGCCCTACCCCACCAGGCAGTAGTCCATGCAGGGATTGGACCTAGGACCCTGGGCATGCTAGGCAAGCACTCTATCAACTGAGCTTCATCCCAAGTGCCCAGAGCATACACTACTGTTCATCTTCTGTGTCTACCCATGTGCTCTAAAGCTCTGTCACATGGTCTAACTTAGAGTCTGCTCACAGCCTTGGGTAGCAGGCCCATAGCATGCTGCTGGCAGCAGAAAGAGGTAGTAGCTGCAGGACACTGCATTGTTTACTACAGGGCCCCTCTCATGCTCTGCCTACTTCTCCTTTTCTCTTTTCCTTCTTTCCCTTTGCCCAGTGCTTCCTGGATTGGTCACTTTCGTGTGCTAAGCACTGGAGCTACAGACAGGAGTTGGGGTAGCTCACACCTAAACCCTGCAGAGGACCAGAGGACCAAGCCGGGCAGAAGGCAGTTCTTCATGAGTTCAAGGCCAGTCAGGCCTACAAAGGGAGACCCTGTCTCAAAACAAAAAACAGTGTCTTCTGGGGGCTCGGTGGTTAAGAGCACATGCTGTGCTTCAAGAGGATGGAGGTTCCATTCTGGCACCCTAAGTGCCAGCTCACAACTGTCTGGAACACTAGTCCTGTGTGTTGGGGGGAGAGGGGCAGATCCTCCTCTGGCTTCCAAGTGCACTGCATACACTTGGTACACAGACATGCATACAGATAAAACACCTCCACACACAAAATAAAATAAATTGTGCTAATAAAGATGTGAGGAAAGACATCTTGATGGAATCCTAAGACAAACGCATCCTTCAGGAATACCAAGCACGGAACCTGGGCCAGCTGGGGTGGGAGTGGGTCAAGGCTTCTGAAGATGCTGCTGTTGTGTCGGTGGCTGGGAGGTGGGAGGGCATCCCAGGGGAGTAGCATCAGCAACTGCAGCCCAAGCAGCAGGCACATGGCAGGACGGGAGGGCTTTGATGGTCAGGGACCCTGGACCTAGGAGGTCCCCACAAGGTCAGGTGTGTGGTTGCCTTATAGAATTGGGACCTGAAAGTCACAGAAGGGGAAGAGTCTGGGTGGGAATGAGGTTCAGAGAGCAGTAGGAAAACCAGGAAAATGGGAAGAGACAGACGATTGCCTGCAGGGTGGGGTGAGGGAGAGGAGGTTAGAGGCTCCAAGTCTTCCAGCTGGAAAGGCCAGAGGGATGACTTACCACAGATGCCAGGAGACATGGTCTGCTCTTAACCACCCAGCACTCTCTTCCTTGAGCCTGGGAGTAGGACATGCCATGTGCTGTCCTTCCTCCTAGCTGCTCTGGAGGGGACACACATGGGCCTAATTCATTGTAGCCCTAGGGAATCATAGGAACTATCTGTATATGGAAGCTCTAGGCTAAACTAACCAAATCTACAGATGTCATCCGAGGCCAGGGCATAGTGACTCAGACATATAGCCCCAGCACTCGGAAGAAATGAGGCAATGAATTGCTGAGAGTTCAAAGTCGGCCTGGGCTATATCATGGGCTCCAGGCCAGCGTTCGGGGTGAGACCCTTTGTGACACCTCTGGAGGCCAGGGTAGGTGAGGCCTGCCTGAACTATGTAGTAAGCCTGTCGCAAAACAGACGTACACAGGAAGTTCCCTCAGCTCGCTGGTATCCAGTAGAGGCCTGGGCTCTGAAAACCCATCTGGCATGGCTATCTGCCATTCCTTTGGAGAAACAGCAAATATCCTTCCTGTTTTGGTGGGCAGACCCTCCTTGGTTGAAGTGCCCCTCCTAAAGTCTCCCTTGAGGCAGGGAGACCATTCTCTCAACAACTTCCTGGGTCCTCACAAGCACTAGGCCCTGAAACTTACACCTCCTAGTAACTTGTTTCGGTTTGCAGGGAAAGACTCTGAGCAATTCTTCAGTGGCCAAGGCACATGCAAGAAGGAGGAGAGCATAGATTTTGTTGACAGGACACAGGTACAATCACTAAATCACAGCAGAGGCTTCTTCTTCCTAGGTGAGGAGCCTGGTGGCCATTTTGAGGAAGTACCACTTTAAAATAAGTGTTTTTAAGAATTCATGTGTACATGCCGTGTCTATGTGAGTTTATGGCAAGAGAAAACAAATACATGATCGATCACTCAGACAGAAGAAAGACAAGTGAGACAAGGATAGACCAATGAATACAAATACTTCAATCAACTGAGGGGAAAAAAGGGCGTCAAGGCCAATAGGCAGAAAGTGGAGCATGCTAAGCGGTGGAGCCGGACATCCCAGCAAAGGGTGAAGGTCCAAGAAGAGAGTGAGCCGGAGAAGGCTGAGGTGATCCTTCCTGGACACTGCAAGCTACTCCCTCCTTGTTTTCCCAGGGAGGGTGGTGTTGTCAGAGAATTTCCACCGCCTCGATCTACATCAGAAACAGCTCCAGAGCGGCGTGCTTCGCATCACCACCTTCAAAGAAGCACCGCTATTTTCACGTGCTAATCTGCTAGTTGGCTCTGAGAGCTGGTTCAAACCCAGGTGATGAGAGCTACCAGGCTACCCCAGCGCTGGACAGAGACCATTGTAAGCAAACTGCTTAAGAGACACTCAGCTTCTCTGTAATTCCCACTGCGCACAGCTCCCTCCCATTAGTATTGCTGTTTGAGATTGAGACAAGGTGTCAAGTACATGTACTCCAGGCTGGCCTCAAGTTCACTAGACAGCAGAGGGTGGCCTCAACTCCCAATCGTCCTGCCTCCATCTCCAAGCTGGAATTACGAGTGTGTGTCACCATACCCGGCTTTCTAATCCCTCTACCAGCTCCATCCTGAACTCCTGCAGTAACAAAGACTCATAATTACTGATTCTCATTAAAGCATCTAGTTCCACAGAGATGTGTTCAGCTACCAATTTGGAAAATGACTATTTTACATAGGTTAGACTATTGGTGACTAATATATGTATAAATAATTTTAATGATTTGTATATATTTCAATATTTATAATTTTAATATATCTGATTTTATTTTAGAACATGATTCATGAAGCCCAGGCTAGCCTCAAAGTTCTGATTTTTCAGACTCCACCTCTCAAATCCTGGGATTACAGATATGTGCCACCACACGCTACTTGATATTTACATATTCTAAAAGGCAACACTTGCAGATGGAAAGAAATGTTGAATTATTATTACAGCAAGACTTAAGACTGAAGGACTGTTTTATTGACTTTTGTTGTTGAGACGAGGTCTCACTGTGCATTCCTATCTAGCCTGAATTCCACCAAGTACACCAAACTACCTTCTCAGCCTCCCAAGTCGTGGGATTAAAGGTGTGTACTATCGCTCCTGGCTGAGGACTGGATTTTTATGAGTGTTTTGTTTGTTTCTATGTCTGTGCACCACATGCATGCAGTGCCCACAGAGGCCAATAGAGGGCGTCAGATGCCCTGGAACTGGAGTTAGAGGCAGTTGTGAGCTGTCTGCTGTGGAAGGTAGAGCTGAACTTAACTCAGATCTTCTGGAGGAGCAGGAAGTACTCTAAGTGCTGAGCTATCCCCCCATCCCAGCATGGCAGCCTACCACCCTAGGATGGTGGTTGACTTTTTTCTGAGCCAGGTCTTAGGCTGGCCTTGAACTCAAGAAACCCACCTGCTGTCTCCCAAGTGTTGGGATTAAACGTGTTTCAGTTTGCCAACTCAGGATTGCATTCTTTCATTTCTAAATTTTACTGATTTTTATTGAGTTCTACATTTTTCTCTGTTCCCCTCCCTCATTCTTTTGTTTTTTAAATTATTAATTTTTTTAAAAAAACTATCTTTTCTCATTTTACATATCAATCTCAGTTCTCACTCCTTCCCCCTCCTCCGGCTCCCTCCACCTGCCTCCTCTTCAGAGAGGGTAAGGATTCTACTGGGAAGTCAACAAAGCCTAGCACATTGCTTTGAGGCAGGACCAAGGCTCCTGACTGTATCTAGGCTGAGGCTGAGCAAGGTAGCCCTCCAAAGAGAAGGGCTCCACAAAGCTGAGACCAGGATTGATCCCTGCTGCTTCTATTGGATTTTTATGAGTGCATTCTTAAAATTATAAATCTGCTTTCTGCATCTGGCCTTAGGCTTCCTCTTTGAGCAAGGGGCACGGCACCCAAAAGGCCTCCCCATTCACTCTTCAGAACAGTCCCCCATTTCTCTGAGAGGCTGTCAGCTCACTCAGGCTCCTTCTGCCCTTCATGGGCCCTCAGGGCGCAGCTGTGCCGCTTCACAACTGACCACATGGGCACTTTGTGTTTGGCATCCATCAGATGACATCTGCTTTGTCCCCTCATGGTTCTCTCCTGGGTACCATACATATGGCCAACACTTGGGGATCTCTGATGACAGGCAAAGAGCCAGTGTTCCCACTCCAGTGTACAGTCCATTCCTACTACAGTGTCTCCTGGACACAGAGTGAGGATTCAGTAGTTGGGTCATTCAAAGCTGAGTGAAAATGCTGAGTTTCCAAAATAACAAACATTTATGGGATTTCCAAAGCTTGAAGTAGCAACCTAAACTAAGATAAAATGACAGTGTTTCAACAAGGATGCTAAGACAAGTCAACAGAGTAAGGAGGAGACCTCATCCAATGGTGTTGGGACAATCATAGGCTCATGTACAAAAACAACAAAACAAAATAAAAAAGATGGGCCCTACCTATCCTTAGATGTAAAAACTCAGCATGCATCACAGGTCTGGAGAGAAGCTATAACAGCAAGACAATAAAGACACAGAAGTCAATATCTGTGAACCTAGGTTACCTGGTCTTTTAGACATAACCATAAAAGCCTAAATGACAAAACTAAATGAATGGGCTTCACCAAAACACACGCTTGCTTGCTTCAATTGACACTACCAAAAATGTAATGCCAGTACTCAGGAGGCTTAAGGCGAAGTGATCAAAAGTTAAAGGCTATCCTCTGCTACAGAGTTCAAGGTCAGCCTGGGTCCTGAGAGAACTTGTTTCAAAAAGTGGGGGTGGGTAGAAGAGCTAACAAGATGGCTTACCAGTTAAGTGTCCTTGTTTCTCTTACAGAGCATTGGAGTCTGGGTTCCAGCACCATGTCAGGTGGCTTACAACCACCTCTAACTCCAGTTCCGGATGACCTGACACCCTCTGTTGGCCTCCATAGGTACCTGTACTAAAGTTCATCCCCACCCCACCCCAGGTCCCACATCATTAAAAATAAATATCTTTTTTTAAAAAGGCAAGAGAATGAGAGAAATGATTCTAAGTCATGTAATTTTCAAGAAACATATACCCCAAATACCAAAAGGACTCTTATAAGTCGATTGAAAAGAGGGCAAAGGGTGTGAGCAGGCACTTTCCTGAGTAAGACACTCAGATGGTTATGAACCACAAAAGATGCTCGGCATCATCAGTCCTGTAAGGCATGCTGTCACCCCTACAATGAGGCAGCACTCTATGGGCATGAGGCTGGCAACAATGAAAATGGCAGATTCCCATGAATGGATAAACAAAGTGTGTCACAGCCATAAAATAAAACGTTGCTTAGTCATAAAAAGGAAGTGTGGATACATGCCACAATCTGGATGAACCTCTGAACATGATGCTGAGCAACATAAATGAGTCACAGAAGACTACACACAGAGAATCTATTCACATGAGATTCATCATCAATCTATACACAAAGAAAGCAGATCTGTGGGAGCCTGGGGTGGAGGCAGGAGACAATGGTGGGGGGACAGGCTTTCTTCTTGGTGCTGGATATACAAATTTCTGATTACATCAAAAAACTCTGACTTACACAATTTAAATGGCTGAACTAATATGCCTTATGTCATAGCTTTAGCTGTTGACACAAACCTAGAGAAACCTTGAAGGGTGAACCTCAACTGAGTAATTGCCTTCATCAGACCGGCCTGCGAGTAGGTCAGGGAAGCATTTTCTTGATTTGTGATTGTCGTGGGAGGGCTCAGCCTACTGTGGGTCTGGGCTGTGTAAGAAAGCTAACTGACCAGGAGCCTCTGGTCGCTCAGCAGGCAGCATCCCTCCAGTGGGTTCTGCTTCAAGCTCCTGCTGGGCTTCCCTTGATGACAGACTGTCACCAGTCAGCTAAAATAAGCCCTCTCCTCTCAAAGTTGTTTTTGGCCATGGTGTTTACTGCAGCAACAAAAAGCAAATATTTTCTTAATGTAGGATAAAGAAATTGTTGGATGTGTTGTTGAAAACCTCATATATTGTTAAGTACTGAATCCAACCTTTCTCAAATCATAAAGGATGGTAAAGATTTCTGTCTCCCAAGACATTAACTCCTGGTTCATTGGGGTCTTGTGTGCGTGCAGAACAGTAGAGGGCCCAGGTGCTCCGGGTAAAGCCTGACCTGGGCTTCTTGCAATGGAGCTCTCCAATTCTATACATCTCTGAGTTTTTCTTCCCTTGACAAATCACGCCTGGCGCTTAGAGCAGCAGCACCAAGTCACACTTGTCTTTGCTGCTATGGTCTCTGTGCCTCAGTGCTGTCTGAAGCTCACTGCTAAGGTACGCAGAAGACTGGGACAGCCAAACCCTAAACGCCAGAGGCTGTTCTCTCCCTGTCTTCTGGGCGGGCGAACTCTTTAGCTCCAGGGACCAGGATTAACTCTCCCATCCCTTCTTAGTACTTGGAACAGTGGCTAGGAAGAGCTAAAGCTCCTTGGAGTATGCACTGTTTCTCCATTCTGGGGTACACGGTGGACCCACTTCATGTGAGGCAGGGCTTGATTGGCTCTAGGACAGTCCCTGCCCTGGATTATCAGGACATGTGATCACACAGGAGCAGTTGGTCAAGAAAAGCTAAGACTTTTCTTAGGTGAAAACTGGTATCTATATGGAGTTGAGAACAGGCATCATTTATCCTGAAATAAAGGAACAACTGGATTAGAAAAACAAACTTAAGTTGGCTTTATTTTTAAAGTGCTTGAGATTAAAAAACAAAAACAAAACAAAAACCCAGCAGTATGAAGAGAGCATACATCTGAGTGTGTGGGGTCTGGGGATGCTTGAGGGGCCCAGGGGATGTGCATACAAGATGTATGGAAGGTCAGAAAGACGGAACCAGACCAGAGCCAAGACGTCTAATTACTGCTTACAGGTTCCTCATAAAGGTGTTGACCTGCAGGGAAAGAAGACCTAATGTCACACTGCAGTTTCCACACACAAACCCCCCTCCTCCTCAGCATATGTGTCTCCAGTCCCAAGCATTTATGAGTTGCCCAGGGTCAGACGGCACCAAGTGGCAGCTGGGCAGAGAACCCGTATGTCTTACATCCCTCACTTTAGAACACCTTAGGGGGAAGTCAGCTGGCCAGCAGACGCTAAGAGGCAACCAACTGATACTAACCCAGCACACTTAGAGCTGGGGAATTCTATTGTAACTTGGTAAGATCCCAAGGTGTGGAAGTGTGCAATGCACTATGAACTGCAAAGCAAAGGACAGACATAGAGGCCCCGGAAAGCCAAGGGTCTGCCCACCTGGCTCATGAGCTCTTCCTGCTTGGCAGTGTTTTCAGAGAAGTCATCACTGACGTCCAGCACCAGCACTGGCACATGCTGCAGAGCTTCGAAGTGGAGCCTGGAGCAAAAGGCAGAGATGCCAGGTAACATCCTTTCCTACCACACTAACCACTCAGAGCCTGAGGACTCTGCCCACAAACAGTATTTTTGAAAGATCTCAATAAAACTGCCTGCAAAGTGAGAGGCTGAGACATCTCTCTAGTCCTGAAACTGCTACAGAAGTCAATATTCCAACAATTGAAGTGAACATACCAAGCCCGAAAGAGGACAGGCAGAAACTAAAAATGTCAATTAAAATGGACATTTGTCCAGAAAATTTCAGCCTTCCATCCTAAGTCAACTATGACAAGCATTCATCACAGGGTACAATCTAGGGAAAAGGGAGGAAGGGAAGAAGGGAGAGAGACTCTACCAGATGCCCTTGGGACACATGGGCTGTATTGGACATGACATCTAGCTGACAGATGTGGGGCACTTCCTCTTTGTCCTTGCGGTTCTGGGCTGTGAGCTCAGTTTGTGCTCAGTGTGGTGGTGGAGGCCTCTGCCTGCCTGTTACATACTCACTTGGTAGTCTTGTTAATAAACCAGTCTTCGTGCTGACCATGTAGCTGTTCAAGATAGGCCAGCTCAATGCCCTTCTCTTCTTCTCTGGCCCTCTGGTACAGTCTTTCCAAACAAACCTAAAAGACAATCCCCCTGCTGTCACACTGTAGTCTCACAGGGCCAAGCAACCCACAAAATGTCTGTGTCTTCTTTGGGTACCATTGTTCTCTTACTCAGATCTCTGGTACTATTTTGTCCACCTCTGCCTCAGACTGCTCTTCCTTGGAGCAGCTTCAGCTGGCTAACCATTCTCCCCAGTCAGTCACACTGGGGACCTGACACATCCCTTCTTTCTCCTCCTCCCAACCACATCAAGAAGCCAGGAGAGTCTAATCTCTAGCTGGTTCTGTCCTCTCACCTCTGCCCTGGTGCTCAGGCCTCTCAGCTGGACATTCCAGAGCCTTCTGCCTCTGTGTCCTGGAGGTGAAGAAGTGCATGAAGAGAGAGAGCACAGGCCTTCCAGCCAGCCAGCTGTCATGTGAGAGTCCGCAGTCTCCGTGGGCTGCCCGATCTCCATCCTCTGCCCACCCACAGGTAGTGTGAGGCCGCTCTTAGGTAAGGCACATCAAGATTCTGGCAAAAGCCATTTTTCCTCCCAGTTTGTCCCTCACTCCAGTCTTCTATGGTACTTCTGTCCCTGCTTAAAATACTTTGCTCCATAGGCTCTTTGCCAGCTCCAGACACAACCACAGGCTTCAAGAAGTTGCAAATTTGCTGTCCTCCTGCCTCAGCTTTCCAGGTACTGGTATTACAGGCATACACCACCATGCCTGGTTTGTGAGTGCCATTCTACTTATAAAGGGGCAAATCATTTGAAACATCTCTTTCATACTAAATGAAGCATCTGCATGGGGTCAAAGATAACATGAAACAAAATGAGCCCTGACACTAACTCCCCGCTCCCAGAACTCTAGTCTGCCTCCGCCTGCAGTCTGAAGTTCTCTGCTGAGAACTGTGTCTCCTCCATCCAGCACATAAGGCCACCCTCAGACAACAGTGTCCTCAACTTCCTTAGCTCCCCCTCGTTCACTGCTTCAGGCAAATTTGGCCTTCTTCCTATGGGATAGGCCAAGCTCCTTCACACCTCAAAACCTCTGCTCCAAATGTTTGTTTTGCTTGAACTGCCCTTGTTCCTCTTTCTACCTGGCCAAACATTTTCGTATTCAATGTCAAGTATCCTGAAAGTATGGGTAGATTAACCCACTGACTTAGGACTCTTCCTCCTTTCCCTTAAGGAAACAAATCCATGCAAACAAATTTGCTTTACACCGCTCCCCGTTTTATTTTAGTTTTTGAGGTAGTTCCAGGTCTAGTCCAGGCTGACCTGGAACTCTGTTGTCCATCTTTCCCAATATACTCCTGACTTCAGTGTCTCGATTCTCCTCACTCACAACCACTGTGATTATGCTCTAAGCAGCAGTTTATTCACATATCCATTCTTTCCTCTATCTTCTGAAATGTATAAAAGACACGAGCTCTTCCTATTACTGGCTGTGCAATTGCCTCCTCAGAGGCTAACCACACTGCATTTCCACAGGCAAGCAACTTCAGCTAAGTTACTTTATTTTCCCCTCTGAAAAATACTGTCTGAATTGGAATAAATGTATATTAAAAAATATATAAAACCATGTTTTCAAATACATGCAAGGACAGAACAATTCTTGCAAAAGCTATTTATAATTATTCACAAACTGACTGCAGACAACCACTGATACTAGCCTGGATATATTAAAATCAGTTAGCATTTCCCTTTTTACTATTAATTTGCCAAACTAAGCAAACTTCTTCCCTCTAAAGTCTAGACAAAGTCCTACTTTTATAGCTGGCATAATTTTTAATTTACTGGCATGGTTTCCTTTTTATTTTTACTTATTTACTTTTAGTATTTTTCAAGACAGGGTTTCACTGTAGTTTTAGAGCCTGTCCTGGAACTAGCTCTTGTAGACTCACAGAAATCCGCCTGTCTCTGTCTCCCAAATGCTGGAATTAAATGTGTATGCCACCGCTGCCCGGTTTCTGGGATGGTTATGATTTTATGTATGTATGTATGTTTGTTTGTTTCTTTTTCCAAGACAGGGCTTCTTTGTAGCTTTGGAGCCTGTCCTGGAACTTGCTCTGTAGACAAGGCTGGCCTCAAACTCAGAGACAGTTTTTATTTTGAGACAGGGTTTCTCTGTGTAACAACCCTGGTTAAAAATAAATTAGTTTATTTATTATTGTCATCATCATCATCATTATTTTTTTTGAAACAGGGTTTTTCTGTGTATCCCTGTATGCTTTAAAATTGCTCTGTAGATCAGGCTGGCCTTGAACTCAGAAACCTGCCTGCCTCTGCCTCCTGAGTGCTGGGATTAAAAGCTTGCGCCACTACACCCAGCTAACAAATGTTTTAAAAGATCCCACAGAACAGTTTTATCCTGGCCCCTTCCTTTCAGTCCCCACAGGGAGCACACACCAGAATGTGCAGGGGAAAGATGTGTGCGTAGAAGTGGGAGGGCAGGGACGCTGGCCAAGCTTCCCCGATCTGCCAGGCTGTGACTGTTGAAGGGTCTGCTCACTATGCCACTCAAGTTTCAAGCTCAGGTGGCACTTGTTCCCATGCAGCCCCTGAACACTGTGTCCATGATTCACTGTCCCAGCTTTACTCTCTCTTCTTGACTCCAAGGGGTAGCGGAACACAGGTCCAGCCATTTCTCTTCCAATTAGTATTATTAGTGTGACTGCCAACTTCCTTCGATTTAGGGAAGGACAGGTGGACAGGGCCTGGAGCCTGTATCACAGACTCTGAGGTGTGTATTTGTGAGGAGTCTATTGTGCTGGGTACTGGCTTGAACCTATGTCCTATTCATCCTCTGGCATTCCTGGGTTCCTCTATCTAACAGCACTAAAATATCAAACCAATCCAGAATAAATTATCCTTCTTTAGTCTATGTTAAATTGCAGCAATTCTTCAAGTCTCATTATATGAGATGAAATACTTGAACTAGTCTCCAAAGGGACAAACCAGCCTTGGTGACAATCACCATTACTAACAGCAACCTGTCATTTCATGCAGGCCCCTCAAAGGGCATTCAGAAGGAAGGTAAGGGAGACTGGCTTGCTTTATGGATCCCTGGCAGCCTTGCTTTACTCTCGGCTCCTCCCACACTACTGCCCTGGCCCTGAGATGGCCACACTATTCCTCTGCCTCTCTCAGAATAGGTTAGGTCAACACTCTCCCTTCTCCCAGCCTCAGCCTTCAACCCGTTTCTCAGTCCGGTCACCTCATGACGTCCATGGGGAATCTAACGCCTCCTCTCCTCTACTCCACCACAGCTCCACTCTGTCCTACTCCATAGCACCTCACTGCTAGAGAGCCCTCCTTTCCCACAGAATTCTGCCTCAACGCATCCTGCCATCCTCTGTGAGAAAAGGCTCCTCTTTTTCACTCAGGGACTACCTTCCACCTGGAAGCCACCTGTCTCCACAACGTGTCTCTTATTTTTTAAGACAGGGTCTCACTATGTAGCTCTGTCTTGGAACTCACTATGTAGACCACGCTGGCTTTGAATTCACAGAGATTTGCCTGCCTCTGCCTCTCGAGTGCTGGGATTAAAGGCATGCATCATTTATGCCTGGCTCACAATGTACCTCTTCTATTTCTCTTTAGCAACAAGGACCACTGAAAGCAGTCAGGCAACATGCCTCAGTTAGCCAAAACACTTCACTTCACAGAAGAATCTCCTCAGTCCTTAGGCCTTGCTAATATCTAGTCCAATTTTATTTAAACCCAAAATTTCATCTAGAATCTCTTACTCCCCACTGTGATTTGCATTACAATCCAGGAACTTCCTAAACTATACCAAGAGTCTTGATAGGGCTGGCAAGATGGTTCAGCAGCCAAAGGCACTTGCCAAGCAGTGCTGTGGAATATTTAGCTGTGTAACGATGTATTGCATTTATTTATGCTGTGGAATATTAGTTTAACTGTGTAAAGATGTGTTACATTTGTTTATGTTGCATTTGTTTAACAATATAAAGATAGGTGTTAAATTATGTAAAGGTGTGTTCCATTTGTTTCACCTTGTCTGCCTAAGGCACCTGACTGGTCTAATAAAAAGCCGACTGGCCAATAACTAGGCAGAAGAAGGATAGGTGGGGCTGGTGGACAGTGGGAATAAATAGGAGAGTACAAGAGAATGAGGTACAAACAGAGGGACAGGCCTGGAGTGAGAAGCCAGTCAGCCACCAGCCAGCCAGAGTACAGAAGGAAAGATAAGTAAAAAGCTCCGAGCCAAAAGGCAGATAAAGAGTAATAGATTGACTTAAGTTAGAAGAGCTAGTCTGAAATATAAGCTAGGCCGAGCATTCACAACTAATAAGACATCTCCATGTCATGATTTGGGAGCTGGTTGGTGGCTCCAAAAGAAAAAGCCTGGCACAAAGCAGCCTGGTGACTTGAGCTCCATCCCTGAAGTCCATGGAAAGGTGAGGAAGAGAGGTGACACCGCGTTGTCCTCTGACTGCCACACAAACACTGAGGCTTGGGTATACTCGTGCACATAGACACAGACNCCACATAGATGATGAGCTGTCAGAAGAGGAAGGAGGAGGAAATGTTCTATTTGAAAGAAGAAATGCAGCCAGGCATGGTGAGGCACGCCTTTAATCTTAGCACCTGGGACGTAGAAGCAGAGGCAGGTGAGTCTCTGTAAGTCTGAGGCCAGCCTGGTCTATATAGTGAATTCTGGAACAGCCAGAGCAACATAGTGAGACCCTGTCTCAAAACAAAACACACCAAACCAACCAAATGCTCCCCCCAACAAAATAAAAAAAAACTAAAAAATAAACCAAAACAAACAAAAACTTAAAAAAAATAAAAAGAAAGAAAGATGTACAAATCCAGCCCCAGCTGTACTCAGCAGCCTCTCTCCTAGCTGCCCCTTCCTTCTAGTCTCTCCTTGGGGCCCCTGCAACATGACATGATAGGAACTCTCCCACTTGTTCTCAGCTCCACTCAGGGTGCCTCCAGGGTCCCTTCTGTCTACAGGCTCAGCCCCAGGCTGCAGACAGCTGGCTTGCTTTCTACAACAATGGGCATTCTTGGCATCTGACTATACCCGAGCAGTGTCTCTCAAAAGCTGACAGCAGTAACAGCAGTCTCTCTGTCTCTCTCTCTCTCTTTCTCTCTCTCATAAAAAAATGCTTTGCTCTGACTTGGAATCCTGCCCATGAGAGTCTTTCAAGAGTTCTACTTTATAGACAGAGACTCCTACATCGTCAGCATGAGCCATGGGCCAATGCTGTCTCCAGAGGTCTCCTGTCATGACATCATCCCATGGGCCAAACTGGCTCCAAAGTTCAAGCTGCAGAATCAGAGCCAAAGCGCACACTTCAGCAGTCCTTCTCCCTGAGGACCTTCTCAAGAACCAAAGTGTGGGTTATAAATTAGGACAAGGGAGGAAACATTTTTTCCTTCCTCACATCCTGGTCGGAAAACAGAAGGGACCACTGAAGTCTCACATGACCTGGCATGGAGCTAAATAAAGCAGCTGGCTGCAGGTCTGAGTGTCCGATCTGTAAACCTGGAGCTGTAAAAACATGGCCTAGTGTGTTTTGGCCTGTTTCTCCACCAAGAGGGCTACATCTACACACAGGCAATTGCTTGAGCATACTGCTGCAGTTGCTGAAGGCCCCTGGGAGATGGGCGCTCGGTGCTGGAGTACTTGTGAGGCCCATAGACTAACTTCTCTAACCAGGAAACCAGAAGCTTGCAGGAGTTCATCTCTTATGTTTCATGTAGTTCTAACATCTAAGTTTCAAGTTCGGAGTTACCTGGGGAGAAGCCTGGAGATAGATGAAGCCATGTAACAAGAGCTGGTCTGCAAACTCCTGCAGGAGAAAAGAATGCCAGTCTTGATAGATGTGCCATTCGATGTCACTGAGGGAACCATTTTCAAAAAGGTTCTTTGCAAAGATATACCTGGTTGGAAATGTTGAGTGGGAGGTTGGGGTGAAGGAAGAATGGGAAGTGGGATGAAAGACAGAAAAGGGAGAAAAGTAGAAAAATCAGTAACTGTCTTGTTCATGTTTATCCAAATCACTTAACCATTCTAGCTCCTATCAGTCCTTAGGAAATCTGAATCATTTAAAAATATATTTTTTTTATTATTTGTGTGTGTGTATATCTGTGCACATGCAAATGGGTGTTTTTGTGCAGTCCAGAAAAGGGCACTAGACTCTCTGAGCTAGACTCACAGGCAGTTGTGAGACATCAGATGTGGGTGCTGGGAATAAAGTCTGGATCCTCTATAAGAGAAGCAAATGCTCTTAATTGCTGACCATTGCTCCTGCCCTTGGAAATCTGAATTCTCAGTCTCCAGCTCCTGTCCTGCTCAGCACTACAGGATTAAATAGCACCTGACACAGGCCCACACTACAGCTCACAGATGGAGCCCACTACAAGGAAAGGGGACTCTAGGAAGGGAAATGAGCCAAGATACACACCATGTACATGGAAACCTGAGTGTAGGAGATATTCAATAAATTTACACTATCAAACAAATAAAGGAATGAGTTTTCCCCTTTGGCACTAGGGCTTGAACTCATGCCTTGGGCATGAAAAGGACCACCGAGCCATACTTCCAGTTCCTGGAATACACTTTTAAAGGAAGGGAAGTCTAAATACACTTGAGATTAGAATTTACAGCAGGTCTTTTTTTCTACCTGAAAATGTCCCCCTTCAGTGAAAGCAGCTTCAATGGCGTAACTACACAACTGCCTACTCCTTCACAAGGAAATGTCAAGACCCAGAGTTTTTAACTTATTTCCACCATGCATTGTGCCATGTGCAAGAAGGCAGAGGTGGGAGGATCACTTATGAGTATGGGGTCAACCTGGTGATACTCAGTTCCAGGCCAGCTAGGGCTACAGTTGGGACCCTTTTTAATCAAACAGCAAAGCCCCTGTAATTAAGAAAACAAGTCTATTTCCCTCTGAGAGGATTCTCACACTAAGAGGCTAGAACTTAAAACAGCAAGTCTGAATGCCTCCAAAATTCTAGATGGTTCATGTAGTTCAACTTCCTAGCCTGGGTATGGCTCAGGAGAGGAGAGAGAAAGACAGGCACATCTGCAGTGGAAACAATCTAAATCCTGGAGCCCAACCATCTCTACCGTAAACATTTAACTTTCTAAAGAGCAGACTCCTCCCAGGCCCTGGAATGAAGGATTGCATGGCACTGTTTCTTCCACATATCTGGGGTGATTCTCAAGTGCAGTCAGAATAGTCATGTCATTTACAAATGAACTCTCCCCTCCTTGTTTTGGAGACAGGGTTTCACTATGTAGCCCTCCCTGTCTGATTTAGAACTCACTATGTAGACCAGGCTGGCCTCAAACGCACAGAGATCAACTTGCTTCTGCCTCCCAACTGCTGAGATAAAAGACATATGACAACATGCCTGGCCTTGAACCTTCATTTAAAACCTTCATTTAAAAAACTTAAATTATTGCTTTATGTGTATGGTGTTTTGCCTGAATGTCTATATATGCATCATGTGTGTGCCTGGTACCATCAGAGATCAGAAGAGGGTGTTGTAGCCCTTGGAACTAGAGCTACTGATGGTTGTGAGCTGTCATGCAGGTGCTGGGAATCGAACCTGGGTCCTCTGGAAAAACAAGGAATGTTCTTAACTGCCAAGCCATCTCCCCAGCCCACAAACTCTCATATTTTAATTTCAGGAGGCTTTCCAGTAAGAGCTGCAACTAATTTACTTAACTTGGAATTAAACTAATAGCCAAGTGTTTCCAGTGATGGAGGCAGATGAAGATACAGAATGTCGTCCCATCTTGAGTCATGGGGCTCAAGGCAGATAATTTTCTCACCAAAGTCATTCAAATTCAAACTCTCCACAATGACCAGATCCAGGCATCCCATGCCTTGTCTGTTGGTGGCCTGAGCCCGTGCCTGCTCTCTGGAGCCCGAGGCCTGAATGAGTATGCTTTCGCAGAACAGATGGACTTCCTTCCCAACTGGCTGCTAGACTTTACTAAGAGCCCTTCACAGTTTACTCCCTTAGGTGGCTATCTGTGGTTGGCAGTGTTAGGTCTTACCTGTCACTGTACACAGACCTCTCAAAGACTCGCACGGACTTCTCTGCCTGTAGGAGTCTCCCTGGAGGGGACTCCAGCTGCACTTTCAGACGGCTCAAAAAGGAGAGCGTCTGGAATGTGTAGGACCATCGTGCTGGCTCTTGGTACATCATTTGTAGCAAGTTTCCAAGGCCTTTGGAAGTGCTGTCCTAGGGGAGAATGTAGAAGAGGAGAATTTCCTAGAAGGTGTATTATTTTATTGGATACACCCCACCCTCTACTGTTCCTCAAGAATAGTCAATACTTTGTGTCAAAAATAACCAGAGGTTTCCTTCCGCTGAAAATAAGAAAAAAGATATGACTTTACAGCTTAGTTTAAATTACATAAGCAGGGAGAACTATACAACCTTGTACGGTAAGAACCTGACAGAGATAACACAACACACCCAATGGGAGACACAACAGGGGGAGCAAAGAAAAACTCACACACAGAACTCCCACCACACAATACTGGACTTGTGGAGTCAGTCTGGGGTGAGTTAACTGTCACCTACACAATCATCTACTTTAATACCATGTTGACTTTCAGATTCCATTTGTTATTATTTTTCAAACTTCAAGGCAGATAAGAAAGAGAACAATTACGTATCTAAATAACCAATGAATTAAACAAACTTCTGTGTCTTTAATAGAAGGGCCATACTTTGTTCAAATGAAGCCTAGTTCCTTCTTTATTCTAGGAACCATGAAATGCACTTTGAAATACCGATTCTGAATGTTCAAGTGGGAACAAATGGTGGACATTCAGGGACCCAGATTTACTTTCTAGGTTCAGTCACTGATTCAATGCAAAAATAATTCTCTTTTTCTTTCTTTTTTTTTTTTTGAGACAGGGTTTCTTTGTGTAGCCCTGGCTGTACTGGAACTCGCTCTGTAGACTAGGCTGGCTTTGAACTCACAGAGATCCACCTGCCTCTGCTTCCCGAGTGCTGGGATTAAAGGCACGAGTCACCACCGCCTGTTGTAAATTTTAAGCAAAGCACCCTGTATCTTCATTCATTCATTTAATCCTTGCTGACAGAAGGCTTGTGTGGACAAGGTACACTAGGCTGGGTGCTGTAGAGGTCACTGGTTACTTCATTCTCCAAACAGCTTTCTGGGGTGAATAATATTAGAACCACTTACAAAGGGGAAAATCCCCTAAGAGGCTGAGTAACTTACTTGTTCAAGTCCCATGGAGAATAAACAGGGAATGGGGTTCCAATTGGGCTTTCTCTAGCCTCTTCATTCTAACACCTCTCATGATAGATGAACCAGATGCAGTAAGGGGACTCAAGGAGGTCACAATGTGGATGACTAGAATATAAAGAGCTAGAATAGGTCAAGCATGTGACAGATGTTCAGTCACTTGTGCTGTGAGGAACTGAAAGAAGTTTCTGACAAAGAGTATCATTAAGTTTAGAAGTAAATGACAAGGAGAATCTTCTCACAGAAAATGCAAGCATGGCTCAAATGTGTCAACAAAGAGACAATAGTATCCATAAAATACAAGGGCTGGACAGATGGCTAGTGAGCACAGTGATTGTCATATAAGTATAAAGAGCTAAGCTCAAATCCCCAGAATCCACAACAATCTGGCACAGTAGCAGGCATAGCCTCTCAGAGCAAGAGGAGGGCAGAGACAGGAGGGTCCTTGGAAGCCCTGGGCCAGCAGCCTGCATACAGTGCAGTGTTGAACAAAGACTGTCTCCAACAAGATGGAGGATAGGACCTACACTCAAGGTTGTCCTCTGACCTGTTTGTATCAGTGAGGCAATCTCTTGACTCTTGTTGAGATATTTGCTTTTGTTTCCTACTTCAGACAAGAGCTCTCTCAGCATAGAGACTGACTTTTGTTCATTTTTCAGCTGCAGAATATATATATAATATTTTATTATATTTTATAATATGTTTCTTTTAAAGTATATATAAATACATATTTTAAAACTGTGCACATATATGTGTCTGTTTGTGTGAGTGCACTTGTACATACCACCATCACACACATATAATTTAAAATAATAATAAAAAATCTTTAAAGAAAGAAATGAAATAAGGAAAGAAAAAAGAAGGAAGAGCAGGCATGGTTTCACTGTATCAAGAAAAAAATTAAATACAGGAGTTTTTCCTTTAATTCCAATAAATGAATGAAGACTCCACAAAGACCTCCAATGGGAAATAAAGCGGTACTGAAATCTACAAATGTAGAGCAAAGCTCATGTGGGATTCCCCTCTGTATGCTGTGAATGTGCTTTCTTAGCATTGGTTAATAAAGAAGCTGTTTTGGGCCTATAGCAGGGCAGAATAGAGCAAGGTGGGAATTCCAAGCAGATAGAGAAGAAAAGAAGGAGGACTCAGAGGAGATGATATGTAGCCACCAAAGGAGACAGATGTCTGGGAACCTTACCAGTAAACCACGAGCCTTGTGGTAAAATACAAAATAGCAGGAATGGGTTAATTTAAGATGTAAGAGTTAGCTAAAAATATACCTAAGCTATTGGCCAAACAGTGTTTAATTGATGTGGTTTCTGGTGTGATTATTTTGGATCTAGGTGGCTGAGAACAAACAAGCAGCCTCTACCTATACAAACCTAATTAAAATGCAAGGGGAAATCACAAAGAAAGTCAGATGGAATAGAAAAGAAAAATCACAAATGTTAATATTCATGTTTCACAGTTAACAGAAAGAGGAGACACCCCAAAATGAGAATCCAGAGGAAACTATCATTTTCCCATGTATTTGAATCTGGGCTACATCTTCAATGACCACTAAACCTAACCTAAGACATTTGCCTTCTCCTAAGAAGTCTAAACGGATTCTGCCCTACAAACAATCACATCTCAGCACTGATGAATCACCTCAAACTTTATAAATATAAAATAGTCTTCTCAAAAGTTGACGAAGCTTAGTGTAGTAGCACAGGGAAGGCTGAGGCAGAGGACCCATGTGAGTTTGAGGCCAGCAGTGTTACAGAGCAAATTCCAGATCAGCCTGGTAACCTAAGACCCCACCTTTAAACAGAGCATGTGAAATAAAAATTTTAAATACCATATAGAAAAATAAAAGAAAAATGTATTAGCAGAAACATGTATGAGCAGTTTGTCCCAGTTAATATATTTATCCACAATGAGCTCACGAAAACATTACAAAAGAGAAGAAGATCTTGGTGCACCCCACAAGCATGAGAACTGAGTTTGAATCCCCAGAACCAATGTCAAGCCAGGCAGAGTAGCATGGTAATGTCTGTCTATAATCCTAGTGTTCCTATAGCAAGATGGAGGGCAGAGACAGAATACCTGTAACTCTAGGGTCAGTGGATGAACAGAGATTCTATCTCAAAAACAAGGGGGAAAGTCTTCACTGATGTGCACACAGGCACACATGCATATATGCACACACACACACACACACACATACACACATGGTGGGGGTGGGGGAAGGAGGGAAAGAAAACAATGGAAAAAAATCAAGGGACAAATGGGCAGCCCATTAAGTAATAATAACAAAGCAGTTATGACCTAGGATGCAGAGTGCTTGCCTAGC
>LOEQ01002354.1:113773-125002 GCA_001685075.1 Bramus lutescens | reverse complement strand
ATCATCTGTCTATCTATTTACAATTTCTTGCAAAAAAGAGGCATGGAGCAAGAAAAAGAGAAGCTGTCTGGGAAGGAAGGGCTCTAGTGTGTCCTTTGGCAGGTGTGACAGAGCTGGCACTGTTGTGGCTGGGAGGAGAGGAGTGCTACAGGCAGCAACGACTGATCCCAAACAGCCTTCTGCTTAACCTGGGCAGCGAAGAGCATGAGCATGGGATTTGATCAGGAGGTAATGAAGGCTAGATGGGGTCAGGGCAGAAGTTTATTAGCATGGAGGCTGGAAGGATGGCTCTTGCAGAGGACCTGGGTTCGATTCCCAGCACCTACATGGTGGCTCACAATCAACTATAACTCCAGTTCCAGGGGATCTGATGCCCTTTTCTGGCCTCCTGAGAACCAGGTACGAATGTGGTACACAAACAGATATACAGGCAGAACACCCACACACACAAAATAAAATAACAATAAGAAAATGCATTATTGTATGTGTGTATGGGGGTGGGTGGAGCTCAGAGAGCTGTGGTTGGTTCTTCCATTCCACCTTTACCTGGATTCTGAGGACTGAACTCGGGCCATCAGGATTGGGCAGCAAATGCTTTGCCCAGTGAGCCATTCTGTGGGCTTAGCTTTGTTTAAAACAATCAGAATTGAAGGGCTGGAGAGATGACTCGGCAGTTAAGAGCACTGTCTGTAGTTCTAGAGGACCCGGGTTCTATTTCCAGTACCTATATGGTAGCTCAAGACTATAACTCCAGTTCCAGGGGTTTCATCACCCTCACACAGACATTCATGCAGAGAAAACACCAATGCAATAGAATAAAATAAGTAAATTAAAAACAATCAGAATTGAAAACCATCTTGATAATGTAGTTATTGAATAGATTAGTTGGCTATGAATTGCTAGAAACCTCCACCCAACCACCCAATGGATAAAGCAAAGTAGCTAATGTACAAAGTATCTAATGTAACAAGAAAGGCGCCAAGTTACTTCCATCACACTGTGCTCAGTGCTTCCAAGTTTGATGACATATCATGTATTTTTAAATACTATATATATGTGTATATACATATACACATCCACATATATACATATATACATATAGATATACATACATATTCATATATTTATTTCTTGAGGCAGGTTAGCTCTATGTAGCCCATGCTGGCTCAAATTTAGGGTAAATCTCTTGCCTCTATTTCCCAAATCTGAGGTTATAGGCATAAGCCACCATATCTGGAAAAATGTATTTTTAATTTCAGAAAAGATTTTGGGACTGGAGAGGTGGCTCAGTGGTTAAGAGCACTTGCTGCTCTTACAAAGGACTCAGGTTCTGGTCTCTGCATCTACAACCACTCATGACTTTAGTTCCAGGGGGTCTAATCCCCTCTTCTGAGCTCCTGGAGGAATGTATGCACATGGTGCAAGTGACATGCATGCAGGCAAAACACCCACATGCATAAAATAAAAATAAATATTTTTAAAAATTTACCTCAACTTCACAATTTATAGGATTATCTGGTTACACCTCAAAATAGCCCTGAGGCAATAGGTTTTTAAATTCCATTCTATTCATTTGTAAATCAAGACTCAGAAAACTTTAAAGAACTCAGTCAGAGACCTCAGCCAGAACAAGGTGAGCAGACAGGCCAGGCACTAATGCAGGACAGGTGTGGAGCCTGAACTTGCGTTGTGCTGTCCTTGCCATGGCCGAGAGATGGTCATAACTTCTCCTTGTATGGCATTTTCCTTTTGCCTGCTTTTCAGGAGCACACAAAGGTGCCTTTGTTTCTTCTCCCTGGGCATCCTCTGAGCTCTTTCTGTACCCTGGTATACAGGAGGTGCTCAATAATAAATGTTGATGTAGTGGGCCCCTTCCCAGGCCTGTCTGCTCTGCTCCCGGGATCGTCAACAACTTGGCTTTCTCGCCCCAAGCGAGTCATCAGCTGCACTGACATAGTGACTATTCTCCTGAGGGGAAACCAGCCTGAAGAGCCAGGAGAGGCCAGGAAGAAGGAAGCCATACTTCTGTGGCTGTCTCCTTTAAGGTCCCCTCAGCACTGTCTCTTGGTGTGATTTATTCACACTTCAAGTGTCCATGGCTTTTCTCCCTTTTTAATTTTGTTTTAGGGTTTTTTTTTGGTTTTTTTTGTTTGTTTTGTTGTTGTTGTTGTTTTTTTGAGTCAGAGTTCTTTGTCTACAGTTACTTCAGGTAACCTCTTTTAACTCACAGCAATCCTCCTGTCCTTAGTTTCCCAAATGCTGAGTTTATAGGTGTTTTGCTTCAAGTCTAGTTTCTCTTTGATGCCTCTCCCAACTCTCTCCTTCTTTTGACCTTGATTTCTGTTCCTCCTGCCAGCCAGTTCTGGATTAAAGGTACTCAGTACCTACACTTATGCAATGCTGGGGATCGAACTCGGGACTTGGTGCATGTTTGGGCAAACTGCCAACTGAGCTACATCCCCAGCTGAGTCCCGTTTAGCTTTGCCATGGCTCTTTCTTCTCCTCTCTGGTTTCCCTGTGGCCTACCCAACCCCCACTCAGACCCCTGAGAATCGGAGGCTTGCACTTTGTTTCCCAGGTTGTAAGGCCACAAGCGTCCCCTGAGCAACTTGTCGGCAATTCTCGCCACAGTATTTCAGGGCCTTAGAACCACTTTTCTTTTTTAAAAATTTTCTTCAGATTTATTTATGTTTGTGTGTGTGAGTGTTTTGCCTGCATGTGTGTGTGTGTGCCACATGTGGACAGTGCCTGCTGAGGTCAGAAAAAGGCATCAGATCCCCTGGAACTGTAGTGACAGATGGTTGTGAGTTACCATGTGGGTACCGGCAACTGAACCTGGATCCTCTGCAAGAACAGCAAGTGTTTTCGGTCACTGAGCCATCTCTCCAACCCCAGAACCATTTTTCTGTGGCAGAGCCAGAGATGATATAGGACACTGAAGGCCGGCGAGAGAGCTAGAGACCCGAAGGGCTGTGGGCCACCTCTTGCTGTGTCTCTAGGCAGAAATTCTTGACCCTTCTAGTTACCTGTGACTGACCTAGAGTCACTGTAGCTGTGGTTTGCTGGGGTCACAACTGTCTGCATTCACGGGAAGCTGAACAAACGTTGTGGCTATTTTAGCATATACCCTATCCCGGACTTCATTGAGAGAATCACAGTTAGAAACACAGCCTTTGAGTTTTATCCTTTCTGCAAGGCAGAAAACTAGACAGGATGAGTGCAAATAACTGGCACCCTCACTGATCTCCATAGGCACCTCAACTCACCCTGAGGACAGAGGTGTGAAAATTCATCCTTGAGTATGAAGGGACAGGTTTGCCCTGGTGTCTCACCTCTCCTTAAGTGCCCCTTATTCTCCCTGGGACCATCTCCCCACAGCCCTTCCCCGTTTCTCTCCCTGGTCCCAGTTTCTTCCACTATAAAAGAGAAATGAGAAAAGGATTAGGGGCCGGAGAGATGGTCCAGTGGTAAAGAGCACTTGCTGTTCTGATGGGTTCAGTTCCCAGTCCCCACACGCTGGCTCACAATCATCTATAACTCCAGTACCAGAGGATCTAATGCCTTCTTCTGACCTTTGAGGACATCAGGCATACACATGGTGCACATACATACATGCAGGCAACATTCATAAATAAAATCAAATCTAAAAAAACCCTAAAAAATACTTTGAAAAAAAAAGATGGGTCAGACAAACAGAAGGATACGAAAAGGTTGCACAGACTTTAACCTAGGATAGGCAAACTCTGATCTACTTTCTTATAGAGTGAATGTTAATAGTGTTTGTTTTTTTTACACTTTATAAATGGCTGAAGATAGGCTCGGTAGGCGACTCGGTGGGCAAAGCACTTTCTGTGCGTGTGTGAGGACCTGGGCTCAGATCCCTGCTCGACAGAAAAGCCAGGGGTCACTGCTAGCTCCTCTGAAATCCCAGTTCTGGGCAGAGGGAGATAGGAAAGCCACCAGAGCAGAGCTAGTGAGTCAGAGAACTCCAGGGCCAGTAGGGTCCGCCGCAAAAATATATGGAGAGAAAGA
This sequence comes from Bramus lutescens, assembly GCA_001685075.1. Taxonomy (NCBI): domain Eukaryota; kingdom Metazoa; phylum Chordata; class Mammalia; order Rodentia; family Cricetidae; genus Bramus; species Bramus lutescens. The sequence continues at coordinate 120,970 of LOEQ01002354.1, read as the reverse complement.
GAGAAGGACGCCCAGGGTCAACTGATAGCCACCACAAACACATGTGTGAGCAACGGCACATGCATACACACCTACACACACATGCATAACACACACAAAAAAAAGTTAAAAAGAAAAAGAAACATATTTAGCTGGTGTGGTGGCTCCCAGCACACATTAGGCAAATCTCTGTGACTTTGAGGCCAGCCTGGTCTACAGAGCAAGTTCCAGAACAGCCAGGAAACCCTGTCTCAAAAAAANAAAAAAAGGAAAAGAAAAGCATATTTTTCTTTTAAAAGTGGTAGAAGGCTAATAGTTCATGACCTGTGAAAATTGTGTAAGATTCAGTTTTTATGAATGTATTTTATTCTTGAGACAGGCTGGACCTGAGATCACTATGTAGCTGAGGACAGCCTTGAATTCTTGCTCCTCCTGCCTCCACCTCTGAGGGCTGAAATCACAGGCTGTGGAATGCTAACTGGCCTCTGTACATGGTTTTATTGGGACCCAGGCACACCCACTCATGCCCACATTGTCTGTGATTGTTTTTGTTATAGCTGCAGAGTTGAAGGTGGTTTTGATAGATAGTTCCGAAAGCCTAAACAACCCACTCTGTAGCTGACCTGACCTCTTGATTCTCCTTCCTCACTCCCCAGTGTTGGGATTCCAGGCATGCAACCACATGTAAGGTGGCTACCCATTTTATCGGATCTCCAAGAATCTGCACATGTCACCTGCTCTTCTGGTCTTCACCCACCCTCCCATCCAGCATCCCAGTTCAGTTCTTGGCCAGACCCTTCCCCTGCGCTCCACACCTGCTGCCAGCTGTATGAGGTGTATGCAGCCAAAGGTATCTCAATCCAGCTCCGCCAGGCTGACTGACAACCCTGGCTTACAGTTGGAGCTACACTCAGAGAGGCATGCCACCCACGTCAGAACCTGGAGCCAGCACTGCGCACGCTTGCTCTTCCCTCCTAATCAATCGCAGCCCTTTTTGATTTTGCTGCCACACCACCGTGCATGGTGATGGTGCTTCTGCCCTGTGCCCAGTCCTCTCATCTTCCGGAGCAATCCTTCCACAGGATAAATCTCTTACTGTTATCCTTTAGGCTTAACTCTTTCCATGCAACCCCACTGTTCAATTCTTTAATTTAGCATCTAGAAACCAAAGGACTGACCTACCCACCCCTCTCTATCTAAAGTGACTGGGCCTGCTTCTTGCCTTGAAATCTAAATGGAGTGGAGCTGAGTCCCTCACTGTCCCAAAGACCACAGTGCTTCTTTTTTTCTTCTTCTTCTTCTTCTTCTTTTCTTCTTCTTCTTCTTCTTTTCTTCTTCTTCTTCTTCTTCTTCTTCTTCTTCTTCTTCTTCTTCTTCTTCTTCTTCNTCCTCCTCCTCCTCCTCCTCCTCCTCCTCTCCTCTCCTCTTTTCTTTTGCAAGGGACTGCCCTTCTCTGGAGTTCAGTTCAGGTATCCTTCCCCCAGGAAGCTGTCCCTGCTTACAGCCTAACCAGAGTTTCTCCTGGGTTTCCCCCTTTCATACACTTAATACTCCATTGCAATTCTATTTGTAATCTCATTTTATTCTAAAACAGTGTTTAATAAAGCCCAGGCTACTCTTAAACTTATTCTACAGACAAAGAAGACCTAGAACTTCCAATCCTTTTGCCTCCCAAGTACAAGGAATATACTACACTCTCCATAGTAATTCTTAAACTTGAGAGTGCCACGCTAGATAGATGCTAGTTACACTAGGCTAAGTGGCTATACTATACACATTTACTCCTCACTCTGGGGGATGTTCTGGGTGCCCATGTTATGGGTGAGGAAATGAAGGCCACTCAGTAACTGGGCACCAGCATCCTGACCCGAGCCTGCTCCACTTGAATACAGCTCACAAAGGTGGTAGAGGCTGTGTGTGTGTGTGTGTGTGTGTGTATGTGTGTGTGATGCAGAGATTGTGGCCTTGGCATGTTACTTCACAGATGGTGTGAGATGGTTTGTTTTGTCTCATACAGAGTCTCACATGGAGGCCCAGGTTGGCCTGGAACTCACTATGTACCCCCAGGCTGGCCTTGAGCTTTGGGCAGTCCACTTGCCCTAGGCTCCCAAGTACTTAGAAGACAAGCATGAGCCACCATGACCGGTGAGGGTGCATCTTCTGGAAAAGTTGCTTAATTGCCCTGGGTCTTAGTGACTTCTCAGAGGAGAGCAATTTATCTGCCTTTGCACCCCCAAACATCATGGAGCCATGAGACATTCCTTCTTCCCTCACGTCTCATGGTCCTCGTCCCACAGTGAACTTATAGCCTTCTGATGCTGTGAAAATTCTCCATTTATCTTAGCCAAGCTCAAATTGGAGAACAGAGAGACCAGCCAAGGCCACCTGAAGGCGGTACCTTCCTGTTCTAAAACAGGTAGCTCATGGGTACCAGGGCCACCGTTGGCTAGGACTCACATACCCAAGCAGAAGCTGCTATCCTGTAGTGACACAGTGACCCATGGCAAGGAGGACAGGACAGGAGTTGTATCCTGGGGGTCTCCAAACTGTCCTGTCCTCAGGGTACCTTTTCCCAGCAGGCAGCAATGTGTTCCAGGTGCCCCTGACACCAAGGGCCTTGGCATGTGACCTGGACCACAGAAACCAAACAAATCTGGAGCTGCACAGATACACAGGAGGCCTGGCAGCCCCAGAAAGGAAGAGGCTGCAGAAGTCGGGCAGTACTCACCGAGGGTGTGAGAAGTCCTTCTCCTAGGGATTGAGGGCCTTGGAGTCTTTGGCAGAAACACCAGAGCAATATAAAACCCCTGAGGCGGATCTTCTTTAAACAGAGTCCCTAAAAAGGCCAGCTGACGGTGTGGTAACAGTATTACCATATAAGGTGTTTTTTTTTCTTCAATAAACCAGCCTTGGGGGGCGTGGATGGAGGGTGGGTAGAGTGAATTATAATTTGAAAAATGTATGCAAAAGGATTCAAATGGTAACAGTCTCTGGGCCATGGATTTGTTCCTTTTAGGCTCTACTTGCATAAACAAAAATCACACCAGGCCTTATAAGCTGCCCAGAGGGAGGCCTGATAGGGCTGTGCTCCTGGAGAGAGAACCATACCAAGAATGGCAGTGGCCTCCTCTGTCCCGCCTCCTTCCTCAGGCCTTCTGCCTGATGCCCCAGGGTCTGCTTGGGACATTCATGCCATAGCCACAGAATGAGTGCCATTGTGCTTTGTCCGGTGCAAGCCCAGGACAGCTGAAGGCTGAGGGGAAATTCCATCTGCACTTGGCAAAAAATCCCATGTGCCCCACCGTTTTGCTGTCCTGGAATCTCCAGTTGTCTTAAACTTCCTCTGTAACTCCAAACTCTCCAGTCCTTCTTGCTGGAGTTGCTCCGCCAGTCCCCCAGTACTGGGAAATGCAGAATGAAGGGCCAGCCTCAAGACTGAGCACACCTAGCAAGACCCACGGGCAGACACAAGTTCCCAGAGTCCTGTGCTTGTGGATTTTCTTACATAACACATTTGCTCCCTGGGTACCGTTCCATGTCCCACGGTGCCCACCACCAGCTTTGTGGCAGTTAGTTCCCACTTCACCTCACTTAACACGTGATCCACAAAATGTTCAGTTGTGAACTGGAGAGCTGCATCCAGGTGACTGTGGGCTCTTCAAGCTCAGCATCCAAAACCTGTCTCCCCTGCCCCCNCTGGAGTTGCTCCGCCAGTCCCCCAGTACTGGGAAATGCAGAATGAAGGGCCAGCCTCAAGACTGAGCACACCTAGCAAGACCCACGGGCAGACACAAGTTCCCAGAGTCCTGTGCTTGTGGATTTTCTTACATAACACATTTGCTCCCTGGGTACCGTTCCATGTCCCACGGTGCCCACCACCAGCTTTGTGGCAGTTAGTTCCCACTTCACCTCACTTAACACGTGATCCACAAAATGTTCAGTTGTGAACTGGAGAGCTGCATCCAGGTGACTGTGGGCTCTTCAAGCTCAGCATCCAAAACCTGTCTCCCCTGCCCCCAAACTGCCACACCCCCTGATTCCCTCCCTCAGAGTCTTTCTTCCCACTTTGTCCTTCAGGAAAGCCAGTCCATATAGAAGCTTCTCTCTCTCTATCTCTAGGTACCTGGGTGCAGTTCCATGAGTTCTAGACCAGCTTAGGCATAACACTTTTAAGGTAGGAAGCAGTTATAAAAATAGAGACATTTTATAAAAAAGAGTCAAAGGTGTACATGGGAAGGATTGGAGATAGGAAAGGGAAATTATGTAATTATATCTTAATTAAAGAAATAGGAACACACACGCAGGCACGCGCGCACACACACACATCAAAGTAAGTTAAGGCCTCACTATGTAGTCTCAGGTGGCCTTCTGAGTACTGGGATTATAAAGAGGCAGGCGCTTCACTACAGCCGGCTTCATACTCGGGTTTTTTTTTTATAACAACTTTTCAGTAATGGATAGAACAATGGGAAGAGAGAAAAAGGAGGGTTACAGAGTGTTTAAACAACAGGATTAACTCTTAATTAGATAGCACAATGTCAGATGTCAAATCGTCAGTACCACCCCGCCCCCCAGCTGTAAATAACAGGCTCTAGACAGCCCTGAATAGAACTCCTCCCCGCTCTGAAGTTACTCCCTCTCCCCCAACTTAGAGCTCCCCACTGTCCCAGGAGCAGCTTCCTGCTGTCCCCCAGGCTGTGGAGAGAGATGGAAGGGTGTGAACAAAGAGATTCTCTCCTCTTTCTGTGGGAAGGGGAGTAAGGAGCATTCCAAGAGGACAGTTTGGGAGACTTTGTTCCTGTCTGGATGCTGCTCAGGCCCAGCTGCGCTGACGTGCCCTGGGCTCTGTCAGACAGGTGGTAGGGTTGGAGCCTTCTTGCCAGCCCCCAGTCAAGGGGACAACCATTCCACCTAGGACTCCGTCAATAAAAGGCTGTGGGACCCCCGGGAAGGGGGTGGGGTGGGCAGATGGAAGCCTTTGGTCTAGACTGATTTTTCTACCAAACGACTCTGCGACGGGCCAGCACTTCTAGGAATTCCCCACGTGAACACTAGCTCGGAGCCACCGTTTGGACGTCAGTACTGAAAGGAAAGTCTAACAACCAGAAGTCCAAAGGGAAAAACTTGAAACCTGCATATCAGCTACGTGAAAAGATGTTTGCTTCTTCTGTCATCCCACGAGATGGGAACCCAGAAGAGCTGGGAACAGACTACTTTCCAAGAGTTTTAAGACTTGGGCTGGGCTGGGAGTTGCCTCGAGACCTGGGTCTCCATTATTCTGTTCCTCCCCTAATTAGCAGATGACTTTGTCATTCCTTCCTAGGCCCACATTCATCCTCTGGCAAGCCACTTGGGGTACCCTATCCTCAGCCTAGAACTAAGTAAAACTATTTAATTCCAGCACCCAGGAGGATCATAAAGTCAAGACTAGCCTGGGCTACAAAAAAACAAACAGCAGTCAAAGAAAACAAAACCACATCAAACTCTTCCCATGAAACCCAGGCCTGTCACACCAGAAAGATGGCTTTATGTAGAAGCAGGACCCTCCCTTGAGTTTTCAGTCAATACTGTGGTTTCCTTAGGAAGAACAGGAAACCTATAAGGACTGAACAAAATCTGAGCTGTTAGGACTGACTCTCAGGCCACCTACTGAGGCAAGACCAAAATGTTCCAGAATACCAGAGTCTCCCGGAGTGACTTTGAACAAGTGGCTGACACAGGTCTCACTATTAATACTTTCCATTTTTTGTTTTTTGACACAGGGTTTCTCTGTAGCTTTGGAATCTGTACTGGAACTCACTCTGCAGATCAGGCTGGCCTCAAATTCACAGAGCTCCACCTGCCTCTGCCTCCTGAGTGCTGGGATTAAAGGCATGCGCCACCACCCCCCGGCAATGCTTTGTTGTTGTTATTGGAGCTGCCATTGATTTATTTGTGTCTATATGCTATATATTGTACATTGCCCTCTATACAATCATATATTTAAATATATTATTGTGTGCATATAAATGTGTGAATGTGTGTGTATGATGCACATGAGTAAGTTTGGGTGCCATAGTGCATGGATGGAGATCACAGGACAACTGCAGGGTTCATTCTCTCTTTCCATGGGTTCAATTGAACTCAGGTCATAGGCTGCACAAAGCTCCTTTGCTCACTGAGTCATCTTGTTGACCCTTGTGTAAACATTTTTAATCTCAGAATTACTGACTTAAAAAAAAAAGAGTTGAAGACTTTGAGACCAAAGGAGATGAAGTCTTTATGGAAACCAGGAATCCACCTGTCTTAGGTTAGTCTAGCACCAAATCTTGCCTTTGAAACTGAGTGCGATTTCTCTCCTGGTGTTGAGAGAGCCTGGTATTTGCCAAGAACTTTTGGAGTGGTTACCTGTGATACTGCAAGGATAAGATTCTCACAACATAATGCAAATAATTTCGAGTCATTTTCATCTTAGTTACTTTTCTGTTGTTGTAATTGAGTATCATGACTAAAGCAACAGAGAATGAAGGGATTATTTGGGCTTGTCACGGGAGGAGAGTTCTCACCCTCAACCACAGGCACCAAGCAGAGAGCAAACAGGAAGCTGGGAAAGACTAAGAGCACCTAAAGCTGCCTCAGATGATATACTTCCTCCAACAAGGCTCCACCCTCTACAGGGTCCGTGACTTTCCCAAACGGTACCACCAACTGGGACCAAGTATTCAAATGCCCAAGACTATGGGCAAATATTTTCATTCAAACCACACATTTTTGAAAACATATCTAAGGAGTTCCGATTTTTTTAATTTAAAAAATTTTAAACACACACATGCACACATGTGCCTATGTGCACACACACGCACACACGCACGCACACACACACACACACACACACACTCCTGTACATAAGCACAGGCACCCGAGGAGACCGGAAATGGACACCAGATCCTCTGGAGCTGGACTTACAGGAGGTTGTGATTTGTGATTTGGGTACTGGGAAGTGAATTTTGGGCCTCTGTAAGAATATTGAGTCATATCTCCTGTCCAGAGTCCTACTTTTCTTACGCTTGGATTACCCAGCACTTGGAAGGCAGAGGCAGATGTATCTTTGTGAGTTCGAGGCCAGCCTGGCCTACAGAGCTAGTTCCAAGACAGCTAGTGGTGTAGGAGGGTCATCTGTCTATGTGTTACTTTCATTGGTTAATAAAGAAACTGTCTTGGCCCTTTGATAGGCTAGCC
>LOEQ01002354.1:73206-83210 GCA_001685075.1 Bramus lutescens | reverse complement strand
TCAATTCTAAACTCATCCTATACAATAACTTGTATTTTGGAAAGTGAATCTCATGCAGTCCAGGCTGGCCTTTAACTTGCTGTCATGAAGGATGACTTTGAACTCCTTATCTTTCTGCCTCCACCTCTCAAATGGGGAATCACATGCATGAACTCCAGCAGGGTTCTATGCAGTGACTCCATCTCCCACATTAACCCCAAGAGGGTCTTCTCTAGCTACTGCCATTCCATAGAGGAGAAAACAGACATAGGGTGCTGTTCTCCTAGCTACAAAGTCTAAGGAGGAGCTGCACCCATCCCTCTTGCCTGGCACAGCCCCAGGAGGTAAATGGAAGCTCTGATAGCAAAGACAGACTCTAACAAGACAAAGCAGGAGCTGTGCTATTGTCCAGGCAGATGGAGAGGGCCCAGGTGGAAGGTGGCCAGGGCACATGTGCAGAAGGCTCTCCTGGCATGGAGGGGAATTGCATGACTCAGGCCAGGTGACCTTTTCAGAGGTTGATGAAAGGGGCATAAGGGCCAACCTGAGGAGGGCCTAGACTGCCAGTCCTGGGGTCTATAGGAGAGCTAAGAGGGAAGGTGGCAAGAAAGGCAGGACTTTTGGGAGGCTCCAAAGGCAAGAAGAAGCAGAGGAGAAGGCTTAGTTGGTAAAGTGCTCAGCCTCAGGAGCCCGAAAACCTGAGTTAGGATCTCTAAGTGCCTATTTAAGAAATACCAGTACACCCCACAACTGCTAATGCCGCTATGCCAACAGGAAGAATGTCAGGAGCAGCAGGGGAAGAAGAGGACTACCATGGTCACCTGTGTTGAGTTAAGGACATCACCTGAGATGTTCTTGGCACCTGTTGATGGAGGAGAAGCAACAGGATCACAGAATCTCAGGAGGTGAGTCACTCTCTAGAGTTGCCTTTGATATAGGGTCTAACTATGTAATCTAACTAAGCTGAAAGTCATGGTAACATACTTCCTCTCTTCCCGTGTTACCAGGACTGCAGAGGTGAGCAAGCTTTTCCTGGGCTTCAGTGAAAATGAAGGAGAAGACATTAGCCACCTTCAAGCCCTAAACCATCATGAAGCCCAGGACATTTGTTCATTTGTTCCTCCCTTCTTGCTGAATTTCCTTATCCCAGGATGACCTCAGAGCCTTCTGACACTGTTTAAATTCTGCATTTACTTCAGTCAAGAACACATGTGCATGAACAAAGTTCATCCTAGGCCTAGTAAGTTCCCAAAGTGAGGCCTGAAAGGGGCTGTGCTCCAGGAGAATGAAGAACAGCAAGAAGAAGTGGCCTCCTGGGCCCCCCTTTCTTCCTTGGGCTCTCTGCCTGCTACCCCAGGGTCTGAAGTGCCCACCAAATGAGTGGTGGATTTGTCTAGCATGAGCCTAGAACAACTGAAGGCTGAGGGCAGCCCTGAGGTAGCCAGCCATATCACACTTCCACCAGACCTCCATAGTCTCCAGGCCTCCTTCCTGAAGTTGCTCCACCAGCCCCCCAGCCCTCCCCTGCCCTACTGTGCTGGGTAATGCATAATGAGGGGCCTGCTACAAAGCTGGTCACAACTAGCAAGACCCATGGGCAGGTACAAGTTTCCAGAGTCCTGTGTTTATGGGTTTCTATTTTTATTGCTTTTTAAAAAGACAATGTTCTATGTGTGTGTGTGTGGCCTGCGTGTAGAGACAGCGGAGGTCACCAGAGGGAGTTAGATCCCCTAGAACTAGAGTACAGAGCCTTGTGAGCCACCAAACCCCGATCCTCTTCAGCGCTGAGCCTTCTCTCGAGCCTCCTGCGCTGTCTTTAAAGTGAGAGCTGCTCTGGAGAACACTGGAAAACAGAGTGCTTTCTTTCCCCCTGGTCTGTCGACCAGGATCTAGGAGCTTGTACAAGTGGTGACCTGGGATGCTCAGCCCAGTCCTGTACCAATAGAGCCACCTCTCTTAAAACTCTTCATTGGCCTGGCTGCCTGTTGGATGGGTTGGAGATGTGTCTGTCTCCAGGGCCAGCTGTGATGTGAAAAGATATAACCTCTGTCTTCACTTAGGCCAGACCAGCAAGGGAGAGGATAGAACATACAATAGGGAAGACTAGAACTGGAGACGTGGAAATAAAGGTTTCTGGAGCAGGGGTGGGGATGGTATGGGTGCATGTGCAAAGAGGACACCTAACTACAGATGGACTTCCTGCACAGGGCAGTGGTAAGAGCACCAGGATGGCTCCCTGGTACCGTCCATTTGCTGAATGTTGATCTGTGGAGAAGGGAGAGCTCACTGTTCTCAGGCAGGAATGGCTAGCACAATGCTTGCCAGCCCTGGCTGCACTTGAGGATCCAGGTAGAAATCATGCTCAACCCAGGTATCCACTCCTGTCATGTTAGGTTCACAAATTTCCAGGCAACCTTGAAACACTAACTCAGTTCATAAAGAAAAGTTCAGTATTGGTTGCAGCTTCCTACCCTGTCCTAGGTGTGGTCCTGGAAGAGACAACAGGTGAATTTAGCAGGGTGGGTGTCTAGGTAACTGAATCGTTAAGTTGGCTGTAATCTGGGAGTTAGGAAAGGCTTCAATGCCTAACCTCTTGAGTTGTAAGAAAGCGAACAAGAAGACATGTTTGAGAGAACACCTATATGGTGTCCTCACAAAGCTGTTTCTACAAGTCATGGGTTATCACAGAAAACTACCAGTCCCTGGTGTGAGATACACATATGTATCTTTAGTCAGGGAGCCCCCAGGCTTCCACAACATTACAGGCTATTACTATTTCTCTGGGTTATACACCAGGATTAGATGGTTAGACCCTGTTGTTGAAGATATCACAGTTTGGTCTTGGCACATAGTGAAATCAGCTAAAACTGATTGGCAAACTTTCTCCCTGCACCTAGCTTTCTTTGTGCAGGGTGGGGCTATGGCTGGTGCTGGGAGAAAACAGTCATCAGTGTTCTGAGCAGCAGTGGAGTCTACATACTAATGCAGACCTGCTGGGGATGATGTTTCCCCAGGTGCAGTCATGGCACTATTGCTGTGACAGTAACCAGCCCCTTTCTGGTTGAGTTTTTGGTCACTTCACAGGATAGAATTCATGCCTGGTGCTTCAAATCTGGTCCTAAGCCCAGATACTAGGTCATAAAGGCCCATGAAGAAACATGCTGCCATCATTTTTCTAAGTGGACACATTGTCAAACTGACTCCTAAATGTCTATGTCCATGGATTTGTGCTGCTTTCCATGCTGGCCAGAGAATCTTCTCTTGTATGAGGAGTGGTTAATGCATAGGCAGCCTCGTTACTCATCAAGGGTTAGGAGCAAGTAAGTGTTGAATGTTTGGCTCCAGAATGAGACATCACACACACACACACACACACACACACACACACACCTCTACCTCATTGCTCAGGGGGCATGTGTAAAATGACACAGAGACTGGGAACCTCCCTTCTGGACAGGACAAGGCCATTGCACCTAGGAAAGCCCAGTAGCTGAGGTTACCTCCACTAAAGCTTCTCCAGGTGGAGCCTTCCATGTCCCAGCATGCACGGGACTAGTGCTCCAGCTGAGCAGCTATTGGTAATCAACTGTTCCGCGGGGGGAGGGGGGAGGGAGTCATTTTTCCTAAGGGTGTGCAGACTGGGGAGTTGCCCAGGATCCAAGAGGACCCCACAAACATGCACATGCCAGAAACCCTGATTAGACTCAGTGAGAGGCTTGTTCAAAAAGAGATAACGGGGCAGGGGACAAGACCCTTGCCACCAAGCCTGACACAGTTTAATCCTGGGACCCCACATGGTGGAAGCCGAGTTCCTGCAAGTTATCCCGAACTCAGCAGAGCCTCTAGCATTCTCTCTGTCTGTCTCTGTGTCTCTGTCTCTCTCACATACAGGGTAAATAAACATAGATTTTCAAAACATGAAGGTGGGGAAGAGGCTTTGGGAACAGGACTTCTGGAAGGAGCTGGAGGAGGATGCAAGAAGTCAGCGGGGAGTAAATATGATTGAGATACATTACAGACATAGAGAACAATGTCAGAGAATAAGTTTTAAAATTTACAGCCACATGAATCAAAAATCTTCAATCCCAGCCCTCAGGAGGCAGAAGCAGGTGGATCTTTGTAAGTTCTAGGGCAGCCTAGACTACATAGTGACTTCTAGGCCACACATTGATTCACACTGAGATCCAGTCACATTAAAACAAACAAACACAATAAATAATAAGCAAAACCCCAAAAAAGACAGAAAAGAGAAAGTGAAAATCAGAAAGGAGGGAAGAGAAAATAAGTAGGACAAGGCTGCCCTCCAGCATCTCACCAGCTCCATTTGCTGACAGTCACATCCTCACTTACCATGTTTATGTGACGCCTGATCAGAGAAAAGACTCAAGAGCATGATACAGAAGTTGTATTGTAGAATTAAATAACACATTTTTTAGAAATTAAAAATCTGTTTAAAATACACTTAAATTAAATAAAATAAGAGTTTCTGTGAACTTCCTGGGGAATGATGACGTGTTCTGGGGAGCTTCCCATCTAGGAAGGGCCAGCATTAGCAGAAGCAGCGAAGAGAATGTGCACCCAATCACAGCTCATGGTGAGACGCCTTTGCAGGTCTGCCGCTGATGGTGAGTTTGCCCTGTTATCCCTTCGCAGCACCTCAATTTTGTTGGCGGACAGAAGCAGCACCACCCTCAATGATAAGGTCATTACATCCTCAGAGCAGTTCCAGACTTCAAAGAAACATGTTCAGGCAAACAGACTACTCTCTCTAGGCCAGACAGACTTACATGGTGTGTTGTTGGGTGGCCATACTGCAGTCAGAAGGATGGTCATCAGGACAACAGGGTTGCGGGTCTGGACGATCTGGAGGCACTGACTTGAGTGTGAGGCGGGGAGGTGGGCTCCCCTGTGCTGTTTTACATTAGACAGCCGTGACACCGTCCACAGAGCTGCGGTCATCTCCTCTTGTCCTGCGGAGCTTGTGAGGTGTCCACTTTGTTCCGGAAGTCCTCATCCCACATGTGATCTGGAGCTTCAATACCCAGTAACCATAAAAACCCAAAGGAACAAGGCGTGAAGAGTTTAAGTCCAAACAGCACCCTCTCATCTGGGAGCCCAGCCCGTGCCATCAATAGGATATTCTCTTGTAAGCTCTGACATCTTTCCTCAGTTTCCACGGTGCTGGATACCAGGCTATAGGCAAGCGTCTCACCGAGGAAGACACTGTGCTGTCTGCACCAGGAACTTCCGTTTCTGCCTGAAATTGCACGATGGTGGTAAGGCTCATCCGGGATTACAGTCAATCGAAAAGCAAGCTCACCTGAGTCAGAAACTTCACTTTCCACGTCATCAGTTAGGTTCAAGCTCTGTGCCTTCCTTCTTTAACAAATCTTTGTCTCTCGCAGAAGCCCTCGGAGCAGAGTCAGGCATGTAGGCTTGTGTCTGGGACATTTGAGGCCTTCCTCCCTCTGCAGTTGGTTGTGAGTATTGGCATTACAAGCTGTCCTCTAGGCACCGTGAGGCAGACAAGGTAGACCAGCAGCAGGTGCACCAGGCCCTCACAGCCATCCTGGTTCCTGGCCAGAAAACACCATTTTAACCTGTTAGCAAATATATCATCTAACAGAACCAATTTCCAGTCTCTAGGAACTCTTAATGTACTGTTCTACCCTGAAATAAACTTCATTAATAGAGGACACACCAACGCCTTCCTCTGGGCTCTGTGAATGAGCCTAGCATGCCATTCATACATCAGTGAACATACATGACATAGGTTGAACATATACACAGATAGATACATACACCACACTTGTATATAGAGTAGCATGTATACACACATGCCGGAGCTCTGCCTCTTGGAACTAGCACTTTGATCCCAGGATCTTAGCCTTTCTTGGGTCTCTGCAGCTGTGTCTCTGGCTCTTACATATTTTACGGGATAGGGTTCTGGTACACTCACCGTGTTGCTGCGTTTCCTCTGAATCTAAACTGAATGGAAAAGTCCAGGTTGATGTGGAGTAAAGTGTCAGAATCTCACTGATCTGAGGCTGATCTGACGCTTTGAGATCTGATCAAACTAAGTGTGTTGTCATGGACACAGTCTGGGAAAAGAAACCATCTCCTAGGCAGGTGAGATCTACTTTCTAGGCAAAATTCCAGAATCAAATATGCTTAAGTTTCCCTTTTTATTCAGATAGTTAACTGTTGCAGTTTCAATGAGAATGGCCCCCATAGGTCATAGATTTGAGTGCTTGGTCTTCTGGGATTGGCACTACTTGAGAAGGAATACAAAATGTGCCTTTTTGGAGGAAGTATGTCACTAGCAGTGGGCTTTGAGGTCTCAGAAGCCTATGCCAAGCCCAGTGTCTCCCTTTTCCTGCTGCCTGGGATCCAACTGTAGAACTCTCAGCTCTTTCCCCAGCACAATGTCTGCCTGTGTGCCAGCATGCCAGCATGCTCCCCGCATTGACAGTAATGGACTAAAACTCTCAAACTTAAACAAGCCCCAATTAAATTAAACACTTTTCTTTATGAGTTGCTATAAATTTACCTATCTTATATGACATTGATGAAGAACAAAGTAACATTTAATAAGCATCGAATAAGCTAATGGATCCCATACTTTGTCAGTTACTTCCTTCCCGAAGTTACCGGGGATAGAGTCCAGGCCTCAAGCATGCTGGGCTCACACTTTGCCCCTGAGCTACACCCCAGTCCTAACCCTTTATCCTCTCAACAGCCTATAAGGTACCTAGTTTCCTTGTAGCCAGATATCAGGAAAAGGGAACAGGAAGGTCAGCACCCCCAAAGGCAGCAAATAACCAGGTTTCAAATCTGAGCAAACCCTTTCCACTGCCCACTGCTTCCTAGACTCATGGTCACTACGGACTTCTAGGAAGGTGAATGCCGAGGCTGAACTTGCAAGTGGGCCAGAAAGGATGGCAATTATCAGCTCTAAGTCCTGCCTGCAAAATGGCTTTGATTTCTTGTACACAGAAGAGAGGTGTGTCCTGTTTATGGGGAGGGAACCCCTCGCTGGGCAGAATGATATTTCTTCCAATCCAAAGATGTCAGTGTCAAACTCCAATTCTGGAATGCAGACTCATGGTCAGCAGCTCTGCCCCGAGTCTCCTCTCCGTCTCCTTCTTTCTCTCCTCTTCTCTCCCCTTTCCCTGTCCTTTCCTCCTCTCCTAGACCCCTCTCCCTCCATCTCTTTCACTTTCTCTCTCTTCTCCTCTCCTCCCATCTCTCCTCATCTCTGCACAACTCTTCTTCCCTCCTCTAGGACTTATGGACCTCCTTCTCCAATTACTAGTCATCGTAGTCACCACTGTCCTCCTCCTAGACCTTGTCCTCTTTGTCCTAATCCTAATCATCCTCGTCCTCTTCCTTTCTTCTTCTTCTTCTTCTTCTTCTTCTTCTTCTTCTTCTTCTTCTTCTTCTCCACCTCCTTCTCCTCCTCCCCCTCCTCCTCCTTCTTCCATCTTCCCCCTGTATGTCGTACTTCCCTTTCTGTCTGGCTCCATTTCTCTAAATACATTTCTTGCACAATGATCTAATCTGTCAGAATAAGTCAACGGTGGAAACGAGTAGGAAAAGAAATCAAGCAAAGAGTTAAGTTTGTTTAGATCAATCAATGTGAGGAACAAGAGAGGGAAAAATACTAAAACCAGAGTCCACTAGTCCCTATGGGACAATGTCCAGGGCACAAAATTTTTTTTTAAAAGAAAGCAGGATATTTATTGTTTTTCCAACACTAGCTCTGCTGAGGAATTTAGAGTAAGCATGACATCAGGAATGAAAAGAGATGACACTCGTATGCAGTGTTCACTGTGGAATTTCTTCAACCTCTGGCTCTTGAGGTTTCCTCTGAAGGGTTTGTCTTAGAACACCAGCAATGGGGGACTGGAGAGATGACTCAGTGGTTAAGAGCACTGACTGCTCTTCCAGAGGTCCTGAGTTCAATTCCCAGCAACCACATGGTGGCTCACAACCACCTATAATGAGATCTGGTGCCCTCTTAAAAAAAAAAGACAACCAGCAATGATGTCACCATATCTTTTAAGAGCAACTGATATTAATCAGATTATGCACCTTAAAGGAAGGCTATTATAGCAACCAGTTAGGACACTTTGAGTTTTAAAACAGTTCTGAGTCATTGAGTATCTTGCTCTTGTACCTTCTAGACCTGAAGTCCACATACGCACTTATTATATTTGGGGAAACTGCCACTGATTCAGGAAGCATTCTTTGGTAGCAAAAATATACATGTATATCAACACTCGACAAGGCTGTTTAAGTTGGATGGGTCTGAGAAGACAAAACAAGCCAAAAATTCCCAGTGAGCCAGCCAGCCACACCTGATATACTCAGGTAGGTAGGACCAAGGAGCTTCAGCAACTGGCTCCACCATGATTTCCCAAGTCATCCCATGGAAACACTCAGGGCTGCTAGGTGGAGAAGAGGGACAATCTACTTTGTCCTCCTGATTCGTGGAGCTAAAAATAAGCTGAGCTTCCTCAGTTTCTTCCTAACTGGTCCCTCCCTGAGTACGGGATCCCTCTATCCATCCATGCTTAGTTTCCCCTGATGTCTAAACACTAACCTCTCAAGCTTTGTTCTCCAGCCTCTAACCCCTCTGCTTCCCTCCTGCCCACAGCAGACTCTGACTCCAGCTTCACCAAGCATTTCCATGACTTCTTCAAACATCAGTGCAACAATCTCACGGGGTCTCCAGCTCCCTGTCTTCCATCTTGCCTCTGAGACCTGTGTGATTGATGTCTTCCTGTGTGAAGAGGAGCCCTTCTGCCCTTCCATGCGGTACTGTCTCTACTATCACGTTATCTTACCCTTTATCTTAGCTCCCCCCCAGCTCACCAGGTGTAGAATCACATCAGACAACTGCCTGTCAGAGTGGGATGAACCTCAAAGAGGTGAAGTTGAGGAAGCCAGATGTAAGAGTCACAGACCTAACTCTGCATTTCATGGTGAGCCCCAAGCAGTGCTGAAGTACAGCATGGAGGGAGGCACACTTAGGAGGTAGACGCTAAGGAAAGAGAGGAAGGAGGGGATGGTGGGAGCAAGATGAGGATCAGTCTCAGAGGAGGGAAGTGAGAAATGTGGACCAGGCTCCTAGCAGGCTCCTGTTTCCTTCTCAGCAGAGAGATGCTTGCTCATCAATTCATTAAACCACACTGTTAGTCTGTGTACACTCACAAGTAAGCTATATTGTAAAATATCAAACATTTGGATAACTAAAGTCAAATCAAAGAAAAAAACAAAAAGCAGAAAAAACAAACGTCTCAAAACCATGATCAAACCATCTTACAGTTCTCATGCATGGCAGTTCTCTGTTAACCCAGCTCTGCTAAAGGCTCCTTCTTAACTCTCCTTTCCCCTAGATCCATGCCTCAGTATGGCAGTTGTCATAGACTATGCCGCGGGAACAACCATCAGATTAACTGTTTTCACTTTTTTGAGACAAAGTCTTCCTGTCTAGAAGAGGTTGGTGTAATCCCCCAATGTTGCAGGAGTGGGCAGTACACCCAGACTCCCGTCTTCTTTAAATGTGGCAGCCTCTGCTCACCATGGCCTAAAACTCATTAAACCAGCATCCTCAATGAGCTCCGCCTCCAGCAGGAGATCTGAATCCTCTTCCTGCTGGAGCCTGGCTCTGGGTCCCACCCTGAATTCCTTTTCCCACTGTCCCTACTGTGTGGCCTCTGTGAACCCCATAACCAGTTCCCCCGCAGCCTCATTGTTCTTTCATCCCCCACTGTGTCCTTGCTCCCCTTAAGAGCTCCTCCTCAGCTGTCAGGGAATTGCTTCTCTTGTAGTCAGCTCTCCCCACTTCCCAGTTTTCCTGGGCCAGCTCCATGCAGAAGCCCCCCTGTACCACACCTGCCTTCATCTGGCTTCCTCTCCTTCCAGCTGCCAGCAGTGGCCCCACAGATCTGACATTCCACATGCTAGGAGCGAACCCTTCCAAAGTCAGTCCTTCTCTAGACACACTACTGATGCTTATG
>LOEQ01002354.1:24990-35300 GCA_001685075.1 Bramus lutescens | reverse complement strand
GGGGTGGCTGTGTGTGTAGCTGTATCTGCTTGTCTGTGTCTGCCACATGTGTACAGGTGCCTGCTGAGGTCAGAAGAGGGCGCCGGATCCTCTGCAGCAGGAGTTCCAGACTGTTGTGAGCCATCAGACATGGGTGCTGAGAACTGAACTACGTCCTGGAAGAGCAACAAGCACTCTTAAGCTCTGGGCCATCTCTCCAGCGCCTACCCTTCCCGCTTCTTTCTCTTATCCACAGCTCTTTTTGCTCAGCTCGTTACTATTTTGTGAAGACATAGCAAGGTGAAATAATTAGAACTGTCCACATACTTTTTAGTCACACCATATATACCCTCATCCATGTGGAATTTGGTGTTTTGTATACCTAGTGACTGTCCTATAGTTTTAATGAAAATCAAGTGCTGTTTCCTGGTTGGAACAGCTTTGTAAGAAGTGGCTCTTTAGTCAGAGTTGTAGTGATAATAAGTTTATTAGTATCAACTTACACTTATGCTCCTTAAATCTTCATTATATGCAAATGGAATAATATACTTTTTTTTTGTTTTACTTTGTAGGATTTGCCAGAAACTATTTCTTACATAAAAATTCTTACAGTTGGCCATCAGGTACCTGATAATGGCTCTATTCTTAAGTTCAAATGTGCAGTTAAAGAGTTTTTAAAGAAAAACAAAGACAATGGTGAGTCTTTATGGTTTCTTTTTCTTTTCTGTCTGAACTTTGTTGTGCATTTCAAATAGGTTTGGAGACTTTTAAAAATCTTTTTATTTTAATTATGTGTATGCTTGTTGCTATGTGTATATGAATGCAGGTACTTACAGAGTCCAGAGACTTCAGATTCCCTCCACGTAGAATTGTGAGCCTTCTGATATAGGTGCTGGAAAACCAAATTTGGGCCCTTTAGGGAAGATGTGTTTTCAAGTACTGAGCCATCTCTCCAGCGCAGTCTCCAGACTTTTGATAGTTCAGATTTTAGATATTGTTAATATTCTAATATTAGGTTTGTTGTCTTTGAAAATGGCAGCTGGTAGTAATAAAGTGTTTTCCCTTTTGTTGGCCACACAGAAACAAAACTTGAGTGAGAAATGTGTAATATGATGGAAGTGTTTACCTTTTTCCTGTGGTTAAAGGGTGAGATATAGAAGATTAAGAATCTTAGGGTCTGCAAGTTGCATAGAGACAACAGAAGTCAAAGGTTAGGAGTGAGTCAGTTCCCTAGAAGACCAAGGTTAGGAGTGAAGTAGTCTCTAAGAGAACAGAGCACGGGCAGGCCAATGAAATTTCATCTTTGCCATGCATACTTCAGGTGTTCCTGCTGTTTTCCATTTTGAGTACAATTGTCATTGTTATTTATTATCATAATGAAGGTGGGATGAAATCTGTAGCTTAATTACAGAGTACCTGCCTGGCTTACAAGGCCCAGTTTCAAACTTCAGTGTTGCACACATAGAAACACATTCTAGTTTCCTCTTCATGGTAAGACAAATGACTTTGTGTAAGGCAGCTTAACTAGATGGCTGCTTCTACAGTTTGCATCATTGTATCTAACCAGTACTTTCAAAATTTCCACAACGATGAGCTTTTGGTAGGTGATTCTTGATAGTGTGTTTCTAAAGCCACTTTTCAACATAGCAGTAATATTTCACTAATTTGTGTTACTCTTCAGAAAATTGTCTTTATTTTTGGTATATCTTGTTTCCTTTACTTAATTCTGCATTTCCCGTTTTATAGACAAACTTATTGGTGTCCACTGTACCCATGGCTTAAACAGGACTGGCTACCTCATTTGCAGGTGAGTTGCCAACTCAAAAGCAAATAGTGTTTAGTGTGTTTGTCTGGTTACAATGGTAATGTAAGCATACATAGAAATGAGTGAATTATAGAGCAGTGTTATCTCCACCCAGAGACTACCATTGTAGACTTTACAGATGCAGAGAGAGTGCATCTGTATGGCTTAGAGTACAGTAAACATCCAGAGTTACAATTTAATATGTGGTAGGTACCTTCCTTTGAAAGTATTTGGAGACCTTATTTTTTAAAGATTATACTGTTTTTGTTTTTGCACACTGACGAACATACAAGTCATAAGTTTGAGGTGTAATAAAACATTAAAGTGGTATGTGCATTTGAATCCACATGCCACTGACTCAGCAATAATGTCACGACATGCAGATGCTGAATTAGGCTGAGGTCTGATGGTTCTTAAGGAATTGCTGTGCTGTGCAACATTATGTTTGTCCATTCAGAAGATCTTTGCTGAGATCTAGTTTGTGTGAGCAGTATGGCTGCTGGCAAAGATATTTAATTTGCCTCTGAAGAAAGAAGACTATAATAATGAAGATAATAGCAAGAAGACTCTAGAACTATCACTGTCAAGTGCTGAGGAGGATAGGAACAGGATACTATGATGGGGAGGCTTGGACCTAACTCATCAAGAAGACAGTACATTTGTATGGAAGGTTTGAGAGACTGTCTGAAGGCTGAACTAGTGCTAGCTGTGTAGAGACACTGAAGAGACTGTAGATGAAGGCTCAGCTAGGAGCCTAGAGTAGTAAAGCACATGCTTCACTGGAGGAGGTAGGTGGGCAGTGCAGCAAGTGTGGCAAACAAGTGGAGTTCTTCTGGCAGGCAGGAGCCAGAGTTAGGCCATACAGAGCGGTGTTTTGGTCTGTTTGTTTCTTCTTGTTGTTGAACCTTTTGGGGGTATATTGAATCCATCTATTTCTGTTGAGTAAAGAATGCTCTAGAGAGGTAGAGGTAAGGAGTCATTAGGTTTTTGTATGAATTGAAGTATACGGTCTCTTGGACCAAGATGTCGAGGGCATTTTGGTGGAAGGATGTGATTGTCAGGACCCTGGTGGTAGATTGAAGGTGAGGATGAGGGAAGAGTGGGTGACAGTGATGGTAGCTCCTGTTTCTGACCCATCCAGTTGGTTTCCCAGTATTTTTAGCTATGTTACTATTTTTCCCAGTTGCTTTATATGTTGTTGGTTCCTGATGAATACACAGTAATATTAAGAAAGCCTCCTGTTTTTTAGTTCACAAAGTATTTTGATGAAAGTGACTACTGAATCTGCGTTTTAAGCATTTGCCAGTTTGGTCATGAATTTCCTTTATTATTTATATTATTATACTAATGTAAGTACCTTTATTAATAGATTTTTAAAGTTGGTCAATCTTGGGGTAGTCTTTTTCTATGGTCATGGCATGCCATTCTGTAACTGTTGGATTAGATATGTAGTATTTTCTTAGGATTTATGTCTCCACTTGTAAGTGAAATTGGACCTGTTTTGATTTTTGTTTTCTTTTGGTATATTTAAGTGACCCAACTTATGTTGTTTTGTTAGATATTTGATTGATGTAGAAGGCATGAGGCCAGATGATGCAATTGAATGTAAGTATGGGGGGTGTCACCATTTTTCCCTTCCTATAAAAGCTAAAGGTGGAAGTGTACAGCCACTTTTCAATTTTTGGAGAACAAAATTCATATGATCCAATATATGATGCCAGAAAGACAGTGAAGAGAGAGAAGGGAGGAAACTACCTCTTGGGGCTGGGGATGTGGCTCAATGGTAGAGCACTTGCTCAGCGTGTGTGGAACCCTGAGTTTTATCTCCAGTACCAAAAGAAATAAAAATAATAGCACTATAAGGTAGTCTTGCCAACAGCTTATGAAGGAACATATCTGCAAGCGATATGTGAGATACAGCAACCTAATGACAGTCAGTGAGTATGAGCGTTGGTTTGCTTTCCTGGGTAAGATTTCTTTCTGTGCAACTATTTCTAAGTTCATCTTCATCCACTCCTCAGTATTCAACAGCTGCCGGGGACACTGCATAGAAAGACAGAACTACATTGAAAACCTGCAGAATCGTCGTGTCAAAAAGTAAGTCTTCCATTTTGCTAAGTGAGATTTTAAAGGGAAACTTCTTTAGTATAGTTCAAGTAGCACATTGTCCAGGCATCTTGTACACTTGCTGAGCATTAAACAAACAGAAGTAGGAGTTGAGGGCCTCTGTTCACATACCAAAGGATATAGTTGCTAAACTGGCCACTGGAACTGTAATCTGGTAACACCGTGGGGCACTTCTCTTTTAGGAAACGGAATGCTAGCACATCTAAGTCAGGTGATCTTGAAGACTCAGCACATCTTACCGAACAAGTCCACAGCACTAAGAAGCCTGTGAACCAAGGACCTCAGAACCATTGTCCTGCTGGTCGTCCAACACCTTCCCGACATTTTCAAACCCAGTCCCAGTACTCCCAACAATTGTTCAGGTACCTGGACTTCCCCCTTTCTTAGAACTGAGATGGAAACTACTTCAGACCAGGAAAGTACATTGTAACAATGACCAGCAGTTGGTATTTTCTTCTGTTGTCAGCCAGTAGGGCTCACACTGCTCTGCAAATCAAGTACTTGGGAAATGTGCTCTTTAGAGGCAGTTGAGAATGGAAATTTTATTTTACTATTTTTAAACTTAGTTTAATCCAGGAAGAGTTAGATGTTGTTACTGGGAAATAAAATCTTTCACTTGTGTGTGTGTATGTGTGTGTGTGCGCGTGTGTGACACTTGTACACAGAATCAGATCCATGATTTGACCTCTGAGGTATATCCCTATATCCTTAGGCTTTATGAATCTTGAATTCTTAGGCTACATAGTTTTTGAAAAAAGAAGGCTATCATTTAAAGAACAAATACAAAACTAGGCAGGGTAGTCAGTGCCTGTAATCTCAGCACTGGGAAGTAGAGACAGGAAGATCAGGAGTTCATCATTGGCTATATCGTGAGTGTAGGGTCAGCCTAGACTACATGAGACTCTGTCTCAAAGAGAGAAAGAGAACAAGTTTTGAAGGATAATAATATCCTAATAGAGATAGTTACAAATGATTTGAACAGATTAAATCATACAAGTATTTCACATGGGAAATGGGGAAATTCTTAATTCAGTTAAAATAGTCTATTAGGATTTTCCAGAGAAGTGGAAGAGAGAGAGAGAGTGGGCAGGTAGATGAGAAGGGGCTTCCCTAGGGTGATTGGCATGCATGACTGTAGGATGAAAAGTTCTTCAACAAGCCCTCTGTAAGCTGGAGACCCAAGGTTGCTAGTAGTGTGATCCAGACCCAGGGAACATGGTAATTCTCTGTCAAGAGTCCTAAGGAAAAACCTGAGAAACCATGAGGGAGGGGGTAAATTATGAGGTCAGGAAAGAGGTAAATTTGCCTTTCCTCTGCCCTTGTCGTTTTCCTGCAGTCTGAGCCAGGTGGTGGTGCCTGTGACATGGAAGGCAGATCTTCTTTACGTAGTCCGCTCTTTGTGCATCAGCCTTTGTCAGAGACATTCTTGTTGACAGATGCAGCAGTAATGCCCCACTAACTCTAGACGCCACCTAAGATAACCATCACAGCTTGTCAGATTCTCCTAGCTGCTAATTTAGTGGTTTTTATGAGCACTTGAGGGTCATGACTATCAGGCTGGGTGTGAGTTTGTCTCCTTACTCTACCACCGTGTGCAATCTTGGGTGAGACCACATCTCTAATTTCTGTTCTTTGATATTTTAAAACAACCCATAACTATGGCTGTTGCCTGCTACATCTGTTAGAGCAAATTGGTATATTGTTACACTATCTAAAAGATGCTGCTGGTGACCCTGAGAGTGGGAGTAACCCTTTTGAATCAGTTTTAATGGCCATAAAGATGCTCATACCTGGCCAATTCCATATTGAGATTATACTTCTCAAATCCTACTGTCTCAGACAGAGCTAGGTGCTCAGCATACGGTAGTATATATTATGAGATGCTAATCGCCAAATTAATGATGGTAGGAAAACTGGTAGTAACCTGTGATTCTGAGTGGTGATATAATTAAGTAACCATAACCATACTGTGACTTTTTATAAAGCCACTGAAATTAAAGTTTGTTTATAATAGTAAAATGTAGTAGCTGGAGAGATGGCTCAGCGGTTAAGCGTACTGGCTTGCAGAAGACTCAGGTTTGATTCCAAGGACCCACATGGCTGCTCACAACTTCCTGTAACAACAGTCAGAAAGATCAAAAGGTATAGAGACCAAAGAAACAGCTAATCACATTTGACTCTCTCTGTGTGTGTGTGTGTGTGTGTGTGTGTAGGGCATGCATGTGAGACCAGAAGATAACCTCCACTATTATCCTTCACACCCCGCCTTGTCTGAGATAGAGCCTCCTGTGTTCCACTGCACATGCTAAGCCAGTTTTCCTCGAGCTTCCAGGGATCCCCCTGTCTTTGCCCTCATCTCATCATAGGGATTGCAGACACATGCTAGTGTTTCTCAGTTTTCTCTGAGTTCTGGGCATCCAGCCCCGAGTCCTCACACTTGTGCAGCAAGAGCTTTACTCATTGGGCCATATCCCCAGTCCTAGCTCCATTCTACAAAAAATAGAAAGATAAATGATTATCTGCTCAAGTCATCTAGGTAGGCAAGAGTAAAATCAGAATATCTGTTACTTTATAAAGTCTATTATAAAATGTTTATCTTGACAATGATTTATTATTTCTTGTTTAAGAAAATTTTCACACAACCAGAGTGTTTACCAGAGAGGCCTTATCCCTCTTCCTGGTCCTGCTGAAGAGTACTATTTACAGAGAAGATTCTTCTGGAACATGAAGCTGAATGGTAGTCAAGCAACCCAGAATAAGAAGTGGATTTCCGGCAGTTACCAGAGGCCGTTCTACCCAGCCTACAGGGGGTGGACCCAGTGAGGCACACGTGGATGCTCTTACAGGGGCCACCTGAAATCAGAGCTGGACAGAGGAGAGCTGGATTACTTTTAATAAAATCAGGTCAAAGCAATTAAAAAAATTAATATTTTTTAACTTTTTAAAATGTTTTATTATTCCTTTCTGTGTGTTAAGTTTAAAGATGAATTACATTACTGACGGCTGCACAATGAGATGATAGCAGTCCAGAACACTTCTCATTCTAGGCTCAGCTTTTCTTAAAGGTTTCTTAATGGGTAAACTGTTATTAACTTGCAAATGTTTTAATTGCCTTTTATTTTCCCTGTCTATTTCCTCTATCCATGCCTGTAACTGTGTAGATGCAAAGGTTCATAGTGTCTTACCATGTTCTGTCACTAATAGTCTTCAGGGGTGTCTTTTATCCTAACTGCTCAAATTTCCTACTAAAAATCTAGCCAGTAGACAATTTGGCACCTACTTTCTCTTTGCTTATGGGACTCTGTTCAGCGTTCTTTCCTTGGTGATCAGGGTCAGAATTTAACCAACTTCTTACTGAACTGCCAGGTTAACCACCTAACCCAGAGAAGTGTAAATTTTTAGGGACTGATTGTTAAGTTGGGCAAGAGGAAACTAACCAATAACCAGAATGCTGGTTAAATTATAATTTATCTGACAGAGTCACTACTACCAACAGGGTAGAACTGTCCAGAAAGCTTGAAAACCTCTGTAGATTTTAAAGGTCGAACAGACTAGGACTGAGCATCCATCCTTGGTTATCCTGGAAGACAGGGTGGTGCTGACCCTGCGACCCTCTGTTCAGGATTTGTCCAGGGGCCTCCCACACTGCAATGGTGCTCTTCCTCTGGAACACACTTCAAGTTACTTGGAGGTGCTAATTACTTAGGCTGTAGAACTCACTCAGGAAGTTGCTCATCATGACACATCATAGTCCACAGCAAGCGTTTGATGAATGCCTGGGCAATTAATTTGGCCTCTGTCTTTAAAGCCTCTGATTTTGAGGATTTGTAATTCTGATGCCACATACGGTAGCTATTTTCTCTGTCATATGTGGACATGTGGAGTCTGACCCTGAGGAAGCTTCAGCAGCTCTTCTAGTCTGGCCTAGTGGGACTAATTTGCTCTGTCAGGTTGCTCCACGCTCAAGTGATGGCTCTTAAAGTTTTTCTCTACTTAGCACGTTTAACAGAGACTCAAAGTGCTTCTTGCTACAAGGCTCCCCCTGCAGAATTCTTCCCCAGAATATATCTGAAGGTTCAGCATTGTAAGAAACTGGATCAGGCAATTGTGAAATAAGAGGACAAAGCTGGGGCAGATAGAGAAGAGCTCCTTAAAAAAAGAAAAAAACCCTACATTTTAATCTTGACTGTTATGTCTTTAATACACTCACATTAGGAGGGATCACATGTGGGATCCTAATCAAACATCCTTTCTAGTACCGCTAATAGTTGCCCAGAATTGTGTCCTGAAAACAAGTTCTTATGTGTTCCTTTCCTCTTGGAAGTGTCAAATGGCTTATGGCATTGGGATCCCATGTTCCTCTCCCTGCCAAGGCTTTTTGTATCTGTCTGCAAGCTGACTTTTCAAGTCCTTCATTGCATATTGTATACCCCTTTATCTGAATGCTAGCCATTTTGTGGTTATACTAGGCCATACACTTTGTCTTGTCTTTAAAGTTGTTCTTTGGGTGTGATCTGTCCTGTGGTCTCTGAGCCAGCCATTCATATTCAGCTGTATGAACCACTCTCTAGTCTTTTCCCCCAACCCTACCCCCAATGGAGGATCTCTTTCTACACACTGTACCTTGGGTCATTATTTATGTAGCATGCTACCCCAGATTCTGTGCCACCATGTCAGAGTCCTTGAACCCATCCTGTATGACAGTTCTTTTTCCAAGGGGGGGTATACCCTCTTTTGCCTTCCCTGCACTCTGGAGGCAGAGACGGGCAGATCTCTGAATTCAAGGGCAGCCTGCCCTACAGAGTGTGTTCCAGGACAGCCAGAGCTACACAGAAGAAACCCTGTCTTGAAAAACCAAAACCAAAGATTCCTAAGCCAATTAAGACACTTGACTCTGGACCTACATGGTACATCTAGTTCCACACCAGGTCTTTTTTTATGACCCCACTTTCAAATAAAGAGGAATGGTACACAATAGGCCATGGTATCAGGCTTTCTGAGCCACAGGTAGAGGTGATGATCCAGAAAGGTAGAAAATCCAATCCCCTTGGGGAGAATAGGAAGAGCCTAGCAAGCAAACGCCCTTCCTGTCCTGTTGTGGATTACTTGCATAGTGTCACTTAAAGAGGAATACCATGCCAGGCTGCCTGCTATCTCCTTGGCTTCCTAAAGCTGCGCAACACATTATATCACATGGCTTTGTTCCCTGCTTCAGACCTTTTCTTCACCACTTGTTTATGAACCCCAAAGAAAATACCAGTGACCTAAATTCTTGCCTCAGGGTCTGCTTTCTAGAAGATCTCAGATGTTTATAGATCCGACAGTCATGAACTCTTAAATTGTTTAACACATGATTGATACACATGATCTCTTCTACTGACGACTTACTACAAATACTTGAGTCCTTTGAGAACACCAATATCAGTTACATTGAAGGTAACAATTTATCAATAACTTTTTGTTCGGGCTTATATTTGTATGACATGGGGATTAAGATTATATTCAATTTAACACAACAGTTGTGACGCAAGTTCATCTCAGTATAACACTGCCAAGCCTTTGAACCAACTTGTGTGTGCTATATAATGGTCTCTTGCATCTGAAGGAAGTCAGATCATAGCTCTGAGATGACTTTAAAAAGAAAACTAAAATGCATCTCTTTCTATATACACTTCAGTGCTCCCAACAAAGGAAAATCCAGCAGCCCCAAACTCCATCCTCCCAGTTCCTACAGTTTCACAGTTCCCATCCACCCAGTCCCTGGCAGCTGCTGATCTAGTTTCTTTCTCTTGTCTTTTCTAAAATGCTGTGCAGTTGGAATTAGTGTCTAGACTTCTGGGTAGGGTTTCTTTAATTTAGATACTGCTTTTGGGGTTGTGCTACAGAATGGATTGGCTGGTCACTCTTTCCTGTTGCTGAATTATTCCATTGTATTGTCTTGCACATTGCTTATTCATTGACCAGCTAAAGATACTTAAGGTCTGATGTTTTTAATTTTAAAATTGCCATAAACATTTTATGTATACAGTTTTGGGGGTTTGGTTTTTCGAGACGGTTTCTGTGTAGCTTTAGTGCCTGTCCTGGAACTAACTCTTGTAAACCAGGCTGGCGTTGAACTCACAGAGATCATCTGCCTCTGCCTCCACAGTGCTGGGATTAAAGGTGTGTGCCACCACTGCCCAACTCTTGTATAGCGTTTTATGTGAACAACTTTTCTTTCCCTTGGAGTGTGATAGTGGGATTGCTGCCATGTATGTTTAACTTTATAATAAACTAAAAGTTTCCAAAACAGATGTACTAGTCTTTATCCCACCAAGAAGAGGCAAGTGTAGTGAAAGGGGAGCGGGCAGGCCTGCTTTTCGTCCTGCCCGGCTCCCGCACGGCTAGCTTATACCCTGAA
>LOEQ01002353.1:206737-220066 GCA_001685075.1 Bramus lutescens | reverse complement strand
CTTGCCAAGACAGGATAAGACAGTTTTGAAAAATTTCCTGCCTCTGAAAATGGTCTGTCAGTTACACTAGGCCTTAGCCAAAGTTGGTTGTTTCAACATTGCCAATGAGACTTTGGATGATTGCCCAATAGCCAGTTGTCTTTGTCATTTGTTGTACATTTATGGAAGTTGCTTGATTGCACTTCCTGATTACTCAAGTAATATTATTTCCCTTCTCAGGTTTTCTATGGGGTTGAAGACTAGATAGTTGTGATTAGTCTGCTCTCATGACTTGGCCAAGTTATTTATTATACAAGACTTAAACTCATTAGGATAGGATGATTATTGAAACATTTACTACATGTTTCTTGGTTGATATATTTGTTCTTATTGTATATAATTTTGTATTAGGCTTAGAACTCTCTTCTTTAAACAAAAGGGGGAGGTGTTGTAGGAATTACTATTGCCAGTAGCCTTAAAGTTACCCTCCCACTTGAGTGCGGCCTCTTATACTATTTATGCTGATGTAAACAACACATTTTCTTTCTTTTCCCATGCACCCTCTGGATACCAACACATCCCCAGGTGGAGGTCCAGACTCCTGGAAGTAACATAGTCCTCAATGACTGCAAGAACAATGGAGAACAGAGACCCTGGCTTCAGTAAGGCCATGGACCCAGACAAGGTACCCATCCATAACCCTCCCTGGCCAGGATGTCACCATGACCCCAGCTGGCAGCACAAAACAACAAGATCAGCATGGCTCCAGTAGCAGTCTCTGGACATCCACATGGCCACAGGTGACATCCTAGACACTAGGCATTCTCTGTGGCCTTTGGTGGCAACATGGGACATGGACATCCACCTGGGCCCTGACTGTGATAGGACCAAGGACCAATACATGCTCCTTAACAGCAGCAAAGTAAACAAAAACTGTGGTATTAGGTATATAGTAGAAGGTTTATCTTAATACATTAATCAAAGTTAGAATTGATTTGATAAATTATGAAGGCATCCTTCACAAACTGTAGGACATGCCACCATAGAAAGAAGACTAGGA
The DNA here is from genome assembly GCA_001685075.1 of Bramus lutescens. Classification (NCBI taxonomy): domain Eukaryota; kingdom Metazoa; phylum Chordata; class Mammalia; order Rodentia; family Cricetidae; genus Bramus; species Bramus lutescens. Next base: position 219,027 of record LOEQ01002353.1, on the reverse strand, counting down.
CTTTCAGATTCAAGTTATATATACTCTGCACATGGAATTTCTTCTTCCAGGAAACCTTAGAACTATGATCATGATGTAATTATATAACATCCATCTAAAGCATATTGGATAATATATTTTACTTGAAGTCATCTGATTAAAAAATGCTAATCATATTTGCAAATTATTTCCACAGAAGCATCTAGATCATCTTTGCACAGAATCTCAGAAACCTTTGTCAAGCCAGCTGATCTCATAAAATTTGGAACTAAAGTCAAACACTTGGGACTCAGGAAACAGCTCAGTGTTGAAAGCACTAGCCATAGAAGCATTAGGACAGAACTTCTGATGCCCAGAACCCATGTAAAGGATGGGTCAGCATGGCAGCATTCTTTCTTAAAGTCCTCTAAAGGAAAAGGGATCCCTAGACCCCGGCTCAGAATAGTTGCAGGCCTGAGCTTTTGCCTCAAATAGAAAACAATAAAATAGAGTGTATGTTGTGAGAACAGAAACTATTGAGTTGAATCTTTATTTTCATTTTTTTCTTTTACTCATTCTTAATCATATTGTCTCAGATAAAGCTGTTTATCTCTTTATTTTATTAAGATGTTATGGCACATGGTGCTTGTATGCGCTCTATCAACCTCCATACAGTTCATGAGCTGGGCAAGGAGCTGGAGATTGAAACACACAAAGACTCATAGAGAGAGAGAAACACGGGTCGTCCTTGATGCCCGAATGCTCCAAGAATGCTCCTTTATTGTGTTCAGGGGCAGCTTATACAGGGATAGCCATGCCGCAGCCAAATGCACCAGAAACCATTCCCCTGCCATCAGGAACTCCTGAGGGTCTCATGCTCAGAGCAGCTGTAGGCACTCAGATCAGAGGAAAACAAGTTGTTTCAGGATCTGGGAGTTCACAGCTCCCAACAAGATGTAACTTGGATTGAGTACGCTGATAAATTTTAAATGACTAATAGATGTTAACAAACACCTAAGGACTATTAACTAGAAAATGAAACATAATGTAACTTATAAAATTCTGTTTGATGTACATTTCAATCTCTCTGTCATTATCCTAGACATACACTCTAAGTTTAAAATTCCAATGATCCTGATATGGTTTTACAGTTTTCATAATCCGTGGGCCTCTCACTCTAAAAATGTCTTCAGGGTTGCTCCAAATTTCATTCAATTGCTAGGCCTTTACTCCAGAGCCTAATCACTTTCTTTGAGTTACAAGAAATATCCCATAATTAATCTTCCTTTAGAAAACCACATTTCACAAGTCCATAATTTTCTTATTTAAATTTAATCAGTCTTCAATTAATGACAGAATGAAGCCAATGCCCTTCTGTGTTTTATGAGTCACCCTGTAATTTGCCGTGACTGAACTTCCCATTGTTGCTTAATATGCTCTGCATTTCAACTCTGTTAAGCCAGGCTCATTTCTAGTGTTATTGTCCACATGGCAAAATCAATATGGATATGATTATAATATTATTTGAGGATGAGATAAAGTTCTTTTAACATAGAAAATGCTAAAACAGCAGCTCAAGTACAGTGGATTTTGAATTGTGACTGCAATAAATCATATACTTCTTTGATATTAGAAAAATGGTAATTCTTGCCTTAAGAAATCACTATTGATTATTGAGTCATATGGTGGCTCACTGCCTGTGGTAGATGGGCAAACTGGTCCTGAGATCATAAGAGTGGGAGAGCTCTTCCTGGCCCTCATCAGCTGAAACACTTAGGAAAGTGACCCCTGAACCTCTACTGGGCAACATAAAAGCAGGAGAACTGGCCCCACCCCTTGCTCATGGCTGCAAAGGACTAACTAACTAGGGAAATGATGAAGAGCTCACCCTGGTGGTGAGGACAAGGGAGAACTGGCAGACTGACCAATTCTGCAACTCCTCAACCCCAGAATCTGGGTTATGAGTTGGCCTACTCTAACATTCACCCTATTCATGATCTGTACAACACATGAAGGGTCTGGTCCTACAGAACCAAAACTGTATGATCTCCTCAACAAAGGCAACAAGAGGATATGCAAGAGGAGTCCCAGTGAGGGCTCTGCATCTAGAGTGTAGCAGAAAGTAGAGGCCTCAAATCAGACCAATGATGCTTTGCAATGTACACTTTCAGCTAAAGATATATGGGATGGGAGGAGGTTTACTGAAAACTCACAGCTTTTATAACAAGATTTTTCTTCATTTTTCTATTAAATTTATCTTATTGCAGGGGAATTGCAGGGGTAGAAGGCATATATGAACATACTGGAAATGAATGGATTCCAGATGCATGATGTGAAAGAGACAAAAAATAAATAGAAAGCTAAAATAAAATAAATAACTATTGAAATAAAATTATATTTGATAGAAATCCACATTTTTGAGTTCACACAAATTTGATCATATATTACTTTGAAATTTTCTATGGGATTGTTTGTAATTGAATATGACATTTGGGTAAGTTAGCTAGATTGTTCTCCAATGTGAGTGAGTCTTCCTCAATTGATTTATACAGAACAAAAACCCTAATCACCTGTGAATAATAATTAACTCCATCTTCTTTGCTACCTTTAAATTGACACATTTTTATTTAGACCTTGAAATTGGAATAGAACTATCAAGACTTTGTGAGTATTAAGGCTTTCTGCACTTTTGCTTAGTGTAGCACTGGGTAATTAATCCTATGAATACACATCTGTCATTCACTTCACTAAATCACTGATAGTTAATCTCTCATACTATTTCTCTCAAGCACACACACAAGCACACTATTGGGTCTGTTTCTCTAATGAGCCTTTATTAATGTGGAGTTTGGTACAGAGGTCTAGAGAAAGCTTTAAAGAGTATTTTACAATCTGATTATGGAAGCTAAGGAATTGAATATTTAATAGGATAAAATTTAAGTGTAACTACAAATAACTTGAGTTTTGTTGGAGCAGGGATAGTCTGAGGTCTTATCTGGAGACTGAGATATTTAAGTTTTACTATTGGATGCTTAGCAGTGTTTAAGAAGCAAGACTGAGGACTGTCTTTAATTATCTGTCTGTACTGTTGCTGTTGTGAAATCCCTGAGACAGGCTGCTTATGATGAAAAAAGATTAATTAAACTTATATTTTTGAGGCTGAAAATTCTCACAGAATAGGACCTGTTTTGGTGAGAGCAAGGTGACAGATGATGAAGCATGTACAAGAGAAAGGTTCACATGTCAAAACAGGAATGTCATAAAAAATGTTGATAGTCCAGTTCAGTCTTTTATAAAACCTACCTTATAAAAAAGGCACTAGGAGTATTATCTTAATTCCCCTTCAAGGGTAGCCTCAAATGTCTTCCCACCTACGTTACACCTATAGAAAGTCACCACCAACTTTTAATACTGCAATGTTTGGTAGATATCTTTCAAATCATGTATTTATAGGGATCCTTGCCTCAAACACACAAAAATAACATATGTACATAGTACTTTCATATGCAAAAAAATAGTTCGGTCTTCTGGTTGCTCCTAAAGTTTCTAGACAAAGTAGAGGGAAAACAGTAAGTTCTAGAATGTTCATTGCAGGAGCAAGCACTGCATGGATTATTAGGAACTCCCCTGCTTGGATTCAGAAAGCATGTTTTCTGTTATCACAGGATCTAGGATGAATATTACACTGCATCTCATGCTGCAATTGTCTCATTCAAATTCAAGTGGGATCCCAAGTACCAATAGGTACTTATCATTTAATGAAGGCATTGATTTGGAAAGATACAGATGGTAGAGAAGGGAATCTGGGGATAGTCAATGCCAAGTTTTGAAGAGATTTCTTTGCTATTGGAAGAACGTTCCTACTCAAGTTGGAAATAGAAACCAAATTTACTCTGAATGAAGTCATCTTCATTTCCTGAGGAAAATGCCCTTGAGGCAGTTTTCATACAAGCCAATACTGATTCTCAAGCATATCATCTTTTTTTTCCTTCGGTTGTTTTGTTTTGCTTTTATTGAAAATATATTTTTTCTCATACAATGTATCCTGATTGTAATTTCCTCCCACTCTAATCCTCACAGTTCCTTCCCACTTCTCCTTCACTCCAGATCCACATTTCTATCCTTCCTCAAAACGAAAGAGTTCTAAGAGACCACAGCCAACCACGACAAGATAAATTATAATAAGATGAAGCGAAAGCTATCATATTAAAGTTGGACAGAGAAAACCAACAGAAGGAAGCATTCTAATGCAGGTATAACTATAACTATAATCATTATAACTATAATCATAACCTCACTGGACTACAGAGAAAAAATAAAATATTTGTTACAAAAAGAGGTTTGCTGCAATCACAGACAAGTAATTGTGAATTTGACTTCATATACCTCGGAATATTTTGGATTAGGAATATTGGATTAGAAATCAGAAATCAATGATTATCATGAAGTAAAATGATAAAAACAGAATAATATTTGATATTGCAAAATGATTGACCCCGACTTCCTCATGAACACATTTTGCAATGAATATACAGTCAGGGAATTAACATGTATTCAAACTGTTTGATTTGTTGGCTGAAACATAGTCATGCAGTGATCAAATAGAAAGTTCTGGAAATTCCTTAGTAATTCTGACAGAGATAGTCTATGGCTCATTCGAGCATTAGAATATGAAAAATGATATGTGAGTCACCTACAGTGTGAGAGATAATAAGACTTATCTGTAGAGGGAATTTCTTTTACCACCAATTCCCAAAAAAGAACATGGAGACTTCTCAATAATTATGAATGCTTGATCTTAGCTTAGGTTTGTTTACAACTAGCTCTTATAGATTAATCCATTTATATTATTATGTTCTGCTACATGGCTCATTACTTCTCCTCCATACTGTAATCAGACTTCCTCATGTCTCACTGCTGAATTCCCTGCCTCTCAAATTGTCTCTTGTTTTTCCTATTTCCTCAAAAGTCCTACATACTCTTTCATGCCTAGTTATTAGACATTCAGCTTTTTATTAAACCAATCAGAAGGCACCTTGGCAGGTGTAAAAGGACAAATACATCAATACACAGTGAGATCAAATATCCCACAACACTTATCTGTCAGTATTTACATGTTGAGCACACCTTATCTGAAATTCACAGAGAAAGAACTGGAAGACAGAAGAACATTTGGATACATTAGTGGTTGATCCAGGACTTTTAAGTGTTATCAATCATATGTGGGATGCTTTTAGCACATTAAAGTTCTAGATTTTTAGGTTTTCATATTTTTGGATCTGAGATTTTCATATAAGGGACGCTCAGTGTGACTGAGAAGTGGATTTCTAAGAAAGTGACCACATTTATAAAAACTCTGCAGTGCTACTTCTTATAGGTCAGACCTCACAATGGGATTCGCGATTACCAAATTTAGGTATCCAAATACAAAGGAAATAAGTGGATTCCAGGGTGGCTTGGCACAAGTAACAGCACTCAGTAATCAGAGCTTGCTTGCGAACCCCTCAGTATGCATGCATTAGTTCCTAAACCCATACTATGACTCTTCTTTTAGACATGAGGCATAAAATGAGGGAAACCTACTTAGTTGCTCATAGAGTACCACACTTGACTCTTAATATATAGAGTGAGGGCCATTATGCCAGGATTATTAATGTAGAAAATATTTTCTCTCTGATGGAAAATGGTAAAATGATAATCTGAAACAGCACTTTTTAGGAATTATACAAATAAATCTATCAAAAATTAATGTGGAAAATGCAGAAGTAGTAATTCTGATCCAAAGGTTTCTATCAAAGTATCATACAAGATGTACTCAGAAGATGCTTAAATCTTCATGAACAATAGGGTGATAATCCAAACAGAATTAAGTGGAGTGAACAATAGAAGATACCATTTCTTTGCACACCCCAACACCTCAAGTGTAGACACTGATTTGCTATCAGAAGTTTCTCAGTTCTTGTTTGTAAAGATATTGTTTTCATGTGCTTACCCCAGAGACTCATGCATTGAAAAGATGATCCCTGGATAGTGGCACCATAGAGAAGTGACTGGACCGTGAATGCAGAAGACTCTACTATTGAGTTTTTAGGAGATAAAGACCGGAAGTTTGGTGACAGAGGAGCTGGAAAAATAAATCACACCCTGCTACTTTCAAGCACTTTCTGTTTCCTTGTTGCCATGAAGTACATCCCTCTGTACCAATAGTTACAACAGGCCTAGAAACAATGGAAGTAACTAATCAAGGATTGCTACCTCTGGAAATATCAGCCAGTGTAAATCCTTCCATTTAAATAGTTTCTTCTGGGTCATTTTCAGAATGATGAACATAGATAGCACAAAATTCCAGGAACTCTTTGCCATCAGATGCCAACGACAACAGGTTTGCAGAACCACTTCAGAAGTAAACCCACCAGCCTGTCATGACATAACGGCAACCTAGGCTGAGGGGATTTATTAAGCAAGAAGTAGAAAGTGCAGAAGACATAAAATAACTTCAGGTAACATCCATCTCAGCAAAATTTCCACAGGATCCATAACAGGGAGTAGTTTAAGAGAGTTTTCTAGATGAAGGGTGATTTTGTTCTTAGAACCTCAAGTCATGATTAATTGTCGTTATTGTCCTCATTGCTACTAAAGAATATATACCCTTCAGTCACTTAGCTGACACCTGTGGTCAGTTCTTGTACTACATTGCTGTGCTTCATAAAGTTAGTAAGTTCATAAGCGAAGTAAAGTTAATTAATTGTCTATGTAGTGAAACAAAGTTCATAAGAACTGAAATGTACATGGTACAGCAGCGACCATGCATATGGAGTTACACTTTCACAAGAGGAAAAATGAAATGCCACTGACTGGCAAAACTTTTTTTTTTCATTTTCTTTATTATTATTAAAAAGTTCCACCTCCTCCCCTCCTACCATTTTCCTCTCCCTCCTCCCAGTCCCCCTCCCCCTCCCTTTCTAGTCCAAAGAGCAGTCAGGGTTCCCTGCCCTGTGGGAAGTCCAAGGTCCTCCCAACTCCATCGAGGTCTAGGAAGGTGAGCATCCATACTAGGCTCCCACATAGTGACTGGCAAAACTTTAAAATATGTATGTATAATTTCAGTTTGTTAGCAGGGTAAAATCTTAGCTACAACCTTATATGTTACATTTCGGACTACAGCAAATAATTCAGATGCCCTATAAAGGACAGGGACAAAGCATGACTGAAAAGTTGGAGCCCAGTAAGGCTAATGAAATAGTATATTAATATAATTCTTTATAGATAAAAACATTAAGACAGCAAAATCATAAGTAACATTTATGAAATATAAAATTAGCAAAAAAGGATTCTCAAGTATATGGATAATCTAACATTAGATTCTAAGAATTCTTTCCATTCTGTTTTCCCACCATCTTGACTAGAATTATCATTCAAGAAATTAGGGTGCTAAATATGAAAGGCAACGACAATTGTTATACTTTTCCCGATGAGAAATGTCAAATTAGGTACTCATGCCACACAGGATCCCAGAAACCAAAGGAGCACCTCCATTCTTCTAGCTTGAAGATGAACGATGATAGACATGTATATATCAACTGTGTTTAGAGTATTTTATTTCCTTGGCAGAACATTGATGAATATAAATATAGAGCATTTTTTTATAATTGTGAATTTTTTAACTGGAGTAGAATTCAAGGCACTAAAGAATTGATACATCCAAAGGAATGTTTTCAATCTATGTTCTTTTTTTTGTTAATGGACTAACATATGCTCTATTTTTCCCCTTTTTATTGTTTTTATTGATATATACACACACACACACACACACACACACACACACACACATATATATATATNATATATATATATATATTTACCTCTGCTCTATTTTATAAGGCATGAGACCCTTTGAATTGCACATTTGGTCAATCAGGAAAATGTATCATTCATTTAATATCAGAGATTCTCTTGTAATAGCCTGATCCACAAATGCGATGTGAACTGTATAAGCTACATTTTAGCTCATGTGAGTTTAGTTTCCTTCCACATAAAAATTAATCAGCTGTGCTTCATTTCTATATTTATTAATCAGGATATAATGTAATAATATATTGATTGAATAAATTTATTGTATTACTTAATCATCTGTCAGTATTTTAAGAAACAGAAAGCCAAAACTTAGAAGCCTTTCATACACAGAAGAAGGAATTAATATTTGTCCATCTTGATGTAGAATGCTAGAAAACTAGAGTATAATAGAAGGTGGTAAATGAACCTTTCTAAAAAAAGAGAAAAGTAGAATTTTCATAAGGTGTATAGTTAAAAAATTTAAAACTATAGTAGAAACAAGAGAATGGGGAATTGTTCTACAATTATTGGATCCTAGTCACAAAGTTAGACTTGAAGTACCCTAAATTCAAGGGCATTGTCATTGACTCTTAGGCTGGCTCTATTTGATGGGAAGAGTATAACAATTTACGTAGTGAATTGATATTACTACTTAAGAGAGAAACTTTTACCAGATGTGTTTTTCAATAGCCTCTGTTATGAATATAAAAACTTATTCATTTATTCTTATGGAATTTTTGTCCTGAAGGGGAAAGCAGACCTTCAACTGAAGTTACTATACCTTAATCTAATCCAAATTATGCCTAAAGGGCCAAACCTTCTTACTAGCTAATAGTATGTATTTTGGATATGTCCTAAAATGGCAATTTTACCTTTGGAAAGAACAGAGAAGAGAGATTCTTTTATATTTTGTGTCATTATCAGATTTATTTTATTTTTACCAGTTTCTACAATAGCTCTTCAGTTTCTGTGTGAACCCCCTCCCCATGAGATGACCATGATAATTTTGATGTCATTTTGCAAGAAAACTGATCTTCATGAATATGAATTTAGTTTTGTTAGACACATATATGTAGCATGCGATTAATATATTTAAAAACAGCAAGAAAGGAGTTAAAGTAGGTCCCTCATGCCCATATTAAAATGAAAAGCATGACTTTTAAAACATCAAAAATACATTTTTTCTAAGATATTGCATGACCAATTACAAAATCTAACATATATATTTCCTTTTAATTTTTATGAATTTAATTAGTTGTCCTTTTAAAAACTTACTTATTTTAGAAATTCATGCATAAGTGCCTGCAACAGTTCATCTAAGGTTAGGATTTTATGAGATTTCTCCCATCCATGTTCATATGTCAGTTGGTGTTGTAATTAGTTAAATGAATTATTCTTACATTAAATATTTTTCCATTATATTATTTAAAATATTTATGTATTTTACATCTTGGCAATAGTTTTCTCCTTCCTCTTCTGCTCTTCTCTCCCCTCACGTCTCCTCTGCATCCACCGAAGCCATTCCTCGTGTGTTTCTATTCAGGAAGTGGTAGGTCTCACATGGATAGCAATAAAACATGTGATAGCAAGTTGCAGTAAGACTAAGCAGATCCCTTTTTAAATATGTTTTCTGCTTTTTAATTGGGAGATTATTTTCAGGAGATTTTTAATTATTAAAATGTAAGAAAAGGATTTTAAAAAGCATTTTTTCTTTTCTTTGTTGCTCCCAATGGTGCTGAAAAATAGTATTGATCAAAACAAATCACCATGGTACATAGGAGATTTTTCACCAGTTGGATGGCTGAGTGGAGAAGAAATGATTCATTGATATTCTGCATGACATTCATTCATTCTTGCTGTATATTCTATACTACATAGGAAAGTTCCTACTAATAAAAAAGTGCTTCAAATGGCTATGGCTGACTGTCATTATGTTTAGAGAAATTTTATTGTTGGTAGAAGACTGGATCACAGTGATAGCATATGAACTATTTACTAAATATCCTGTAAAGTTTAGATTGCATTAGACAGCTTAAGATTATTTTTATTTGAATTTTACGTTCTTTTCCACTAAGAATCTTTGGGTAGATATTTTATTTATGGTTAGAAATCCTCAGAGTGGTCCACAGATTTTGTTTGATTATTTTGTTTGGTTTTGCTATCAAAACTGTGGGAATCAACACAGATAACAATACATGCTTACTATGATTGATTCATTATGATTTATTTTAAACCCCTAAAATAACTTCATAGTTAATGATTATATAAATGACCATAATCTAAGCTTCTTGACTTTCCTGGGGTAACCACTCTTCCTTTAAGATGCTCTTCTCATGAAACGAATGCCTTTACCCCAAGCCTATCTGTAGAAGTTTTATCAACTATGGTCTGAAATCTTAAACAAGAAAAAAAATTCTATCCTGTTTTTCTGCATATTTTTGTCAGAGTTATAAACAGAACTGACCCCCTCCCATTTCTTACAAAGATCATAGTAGAGTCCATATGTTTTGCAAAAGATAAAAAGGAAGAAAAAGAAAAGAAACAATTACAGAAGTGAAGTTCAAAATGATTTGGTATCAATCTCATGTAAATGTAATTTTCCTAAATAAATTATATTTGAGTAAATTTCCAGTTCTTCTGTAGCTTACACTTGACCATGTAATACAACTGAGAGATAAGAAAGACACAAGATAGGAGGTGGCAAAGGTTGTGTTCTGTGTTAACCACCGGAAAAGACCACTCCTCCACGTATATAAGTCAGTAGAAAATGTTTATTAGCCGGTCAAAAAATATACTGTGTGTTTGGGATGTCAATGCAGGTTAGAAATTTTCTCACTTTGAGATTTTAAGCATAATGCAACATTGTGGATTGACAGACTTCTATTAGGAAGAATAGTTAGGCAGATGCAGAACAGCAGAAGCTGAAAAGTGGTGTTAGTACACTTTGAGAATTCCTCAGAGCTATCAATTTTGATGGATTAACCTTTGTTTTTTGTTATTGTTTTGTTTTAAATTTAATTTAATTTATTGATTTATTGGGAAGTGGTAATGCCTACATGCTGGATTCCAAGGTGAGAGTGATACTTCTCTCATGGCAGTTGTGATAAGTGTGGGCTCTGTTACACTTTCAGTTTCTCCTATTAGCTGAGCGAAAGGAAGGCAGAAAAAAAATGTAGTCTAAATTACCATACAAAGTCTCTCCAATACATCAGCTATCCATCTATCTTGTATAATTTTAGAAAACCGAGAAAATGACATTGAAATTTTGCTTTCATGAACCTCACCTTTACATTGTAGTGGAAAAAGATGAAAAGGAGTGGGTATTAAAACATCTTTGTCTGCTTGCTTTTAAAAAGACAAGTACTTCTCAAACCATCTGCCATGTAATCAGACTCTCTGGTCATCACAGAAAACCTCCGTCAAATCAAAGTACAGATGGTCGTTTATTATAAAACAACACAGGAGGCTTAGAATAGATGATACATTTGGTCATTTTTGCACATAAAGTCTCTGATTAAGTATAAAAAAATATGAACATTTGTTTATCTTTGAAAAACTGCTATCACTTGTCAGGCATGACCAATTAGTTATTTCTAAAATGCTCTCCATATAATTAAGAAAAACAACCATCTGTAAAGTCAGAAGTTTGTTCCTTTTTTTCTGATCCACATGTAAATATAATATCTGAAGTTTGATTTAGTTAAGAGAGAATTATCAGACACAATACAAGACATATTATACTGATTCATGCTTTATAATCTGCATTTTCTATTTATCCCTCCATTTATATGAGACCATATAACAAATGCGGATGAAATCAGAAAAAAATAAAAAAAACAGTTAAAAACTTTCTATAGTGTTTATTTTTCAAACATACAAATATATAACAAATATATACAAATATATAACAATGATTAAATTATTGTATAAAGTTTTGTGGATGAAAATGGCTATGATATGCTACAAACGTATGAAATTGGCAAAGAATTATTCAGTACAGGGAGAACTGATGGGAAATCTTGAGAAAGTTAAATATGGTAAGTGAGGAGTACATATGATCAAGTTATATTGTATACATGTATGCAACATTCAATGAATAAATAAAAAGAAAAACTCACAAATTAAATATATAATAAGCTAAATTACTCATCAATTTGTAAATGAATTCACTAAGTAACATTTTTTATTGATTGTTATGGTTTAAATTGCTTTTACTAGGTTTTTTTAGTAACCTCTAGATTACTAAAGGAGTTTTCCAAGCTAGTATTTGACATATAGTGTTAATAGAGACACTGTAGGAGAAGAATAAAGGGTGATAGATAGTCATATCAGAGAAACAGAAATGGGAAATTAATTCAAACTCACATTTAGAGACACTTAATTATACATAAATATAGACAATATCCACAATACTGATGTAGATATGGAAACATGTATGAATGTAGGCAAGTATCTATCTATCTATCTATCTATCTATCTATCTATCTATCTATCTATCT
>LOEQ01002353.1:189922-206716 GCA_001685075.1 Bramus lutescens | reverse complement strand
TCTATCTATCTATCTATCATCTATCTATCATCTATCATCTATCTATCTATCATCATCATCTATTATCTATCCATTTATCTATCTGTTATCTGTTTGTTTATCGAATCTCACTTATCAAGAAATGAAATGTGGGATTTGGTAGGATTTATACAGTCTTTACACTGAGAGTTGGAATCATAAGGAGTTGATTTACTGTCCCAATTCAATTAAATGCCTAAGCACCAGAATATCTAATGGTGAATTTTCAACTCTGAGAACCTGCTGACTTAAACCAATGAGAAGTCTGGGTGTGGGAAGTCCTTCTGCCTGTGTGTTGCTTTTAGTAGTTGATGAATAAATCTGTTGCAGCCAGTGGCTTAGCAGAATAGGGCAAGGTAGGAGTTCCAAGCAGATAGAGGAGGAGATAGTAGGTGGAGTCAAGAGAAGCCATGTAGCCCTGCTGGAGATAGATGCTGGACAGAACTTTACCTGGTAAGCCAAAGCATGATGATACACAGATTAATAAAAATTGGTTAATTTAAGATGTAAGAGCTAACTAGAAATCCGATGAAGCTATTGGACAAACAGTATTGCAAATAATATGTGATTATTTTAAGCTGGGAAGCTGGGAATGAAGGAACAGCCTCTGTCAACAATTATATTCTGATCTCAAGTTGGATAGTGAACTGCCCCCTTTTAAGAAGGCAGGCATAGGAATTTGGTTTTACAGACTGTGTGTTGTTTTGGAGTTCTTAGTTGGTTTTATAGTGTTTCAAACATTGTAAAGAGAAAATTACTTTGATGAACTAACTGATTACAATATAGATGCCGTCTTCAAACTCACTCCCAGTTAAACCCAAAATTTCAAAAAGTATATGGTCAAATTATACATCAGACAATTTAACACATAAATTTCACCACCACACTTATTTAATGCAGGATTAAAAGCAGTAAATGATCAAGTCTTTAAATTAATCTAATTGAAGCATAATTAGTATGTATATTTATAAATTATAAAATTGTATATGCTTAGTCTAAATAAGTGCTTTGCAATGGTTTTTAACCAGATATTTAATAGTTATCTAATGAGGAAATATATTACATATATGTTATATTATATCTCAAATAATTTATATTATATTTTACACAATAAATCTATTTACTATCATATATAAATCATAATTTAATTATGCAATAAAATATATTATATATAGTGCTTATTCATATTCCATTTTTATCTATCAGGATTACCTAAGTAGATCAATGTTTATAAAATTCAAAATATAATTGTAAGCACACCAATGTATTTATATACATACATAATTTTAAGAGACATAGAACAGCCTGTCAGGACCATAGTGCAGATAATACAACTTTGCCATAAGTTGTCAGACTCAGCAACTTTTGGCTGGGCTCTTGGTGCAGACATTTATAACCCAGTAACTTCTTTATTCAAAATGCCTGAAACTGCAGATGCACGTTGCTATTTCTGTAGTTAGATCTACTGCTTAGTCAAGGTGTACCCATGTTCTTTTATTGGTACATTACAGCCTCTGTAAGCCTTTAGAACTGAGCCTGGAGAAATATCTCTCTTGGTGTTGTTGGGTATTCATCAGAGAAGACTACTAATACTTAATGGTCAATAGAAAAAAATTTTTTCTAGCCAGCCAGCAAGTTCACTTGGTGTTGGGGATACCAGTGTAGTCCTGAGCATTTCTCAGGGTGAACTTGTAACTACAAAAATCATATCCTGGATTAACATACATCTGTTTGCCAGAAGAGTTTGCCAGAAGTAGAGCTACAGAAGCAAAAAAGTAAGGATAGTACATTTAGCAACATTCACAATATGATGGACTTTGACAGATTAAGTCTTTCTTTTCATTTTGGCAGGTGGTACTGTCTACAGGCTGTTTTATTTTCTGAGTGGTAGTTCCTTTAAGGCATCAGTTGTCCTGGGGTCTTGGGTCTATTTCATAGGCAGGTATTTCCAAGCAGGGCATTATGAAGTCTTTATCTTTGCACTTACCTTTCTTATAAATAAAGGCTTTTCAAATACAATTTTAAAAACTCTATACCCTGAAGCATTTGACGAGTGGGTATTTTCTCAAGGCACCTTTCATAAGTCCTATGAAGGGAATTCTTCCTGGAGGACATCACTCTCTATCATCTACTATAACTTCGGTTTTCACAGTTACTCTTTCTAAAATTTTTACAATATCAATCCTCATTTGCTACACATGTCTTACATTTTTTCTGTCCTTATTTAAATTTACCCTGTAAATGTGACTGAATACAGTAAGACGTAACAACATCAGGGCATAAGAATTTGATTTGCTTGAAATTTTCCATGGCATTTATGTTTGTTCATGACTGAATTCAACTTTACTCAAACTTTCAGCACACCAAAAAAGTATCAAGGTTGTTTTATAGCATGGACTATAGATGGATACTCGACAATCTACACAGTTCTAACAGAATAGATGTACTTTTTGGAAGCCATATGAGGATGCCTTCACATGTGAAATTTTAGGAGCATTAAGGGGCTCCACGGTCACAGCAGTAGCCTAGTAAACTTCCCTTACTATATGTTGTGACTCCACTATCCTCAAACATCAAAATATGTCATACCACCCACCAATTAGTTCCACAGACCTATGAATCACATGATCAGGTTTGTCACCCCAACACTCCAATTCTCTAAAGCCAATTTTTCAGCATTAGTTATTTTTCACAGCATTGGAACTCATGTCTATATGCAAACACATAATGCCAAAAAGCGAAAGTTAGGAAGAATCTATTTTGTTTCATGACTTGGAAAGATGCAACCCATCCTGCCAAGGAATTCATGGCCCAATCCCTAATGCAGAGTGGAACACAGAGATTGTGATCCTCATGTCTCTTACGAGCAAGCAGAAAGGTCAGACTGGTTATAAGTCTGACCTGCATTCCTAGAGCAGTATCTACCAGACAGATCTCCAGTGTAACAGTGTCTACAACCTTCAAAAGCAATTGCTATAGCAACTAAACACAAAGTAAACTAGTAACTTATGAGAATACAATTCATAAAAATAAAATTTGTGTGCTTTTCCCCATTCCTATCAAATACTATCCAGAAATCTCAGAAACAGGAGGATGTTACACACAAGACTGTGTTACTTCCCAGCTCCAGATGCTGCACAGCCTGCTGTTTGTGCTACTTGACCATATCCTGCTGATTTTCTTTATCTCCACTTAGTGAAATTAAAAAATATGAATTTTCAGAAGTCTTTTAAGTTAAATTGTTAACTCAGAGAACAAAGTCTGTAGCTTCTATGCCTCATGCCACTAGTCACTCTTGAATTACCATTTTGAATTGAAATTTCATATCAACCATTTTAATGGCCTTTTGTACCTTTTTAATGAATCCTCAAATGAGAAAATCCAATATTCATACTCCTTATGTGTGTAAGTAGCAAGTATTTCTATTTATTACTGCTCAGTAATGAATCTTAGAGTTTTAAATTTTATGAATACTATAATTTATTTAATTCAATCTATTTGGATTTTTTCTTAAATAGGAGCATGTTTACCATCAAAGTAACCTCTTTTCATGCATTAAAAATGCCTACTTTTAGAAGTACTAATATGACAGAGAAGATTTATACAATGTATATGAAGACAAGTTCTGTGAAAATGTATGGTCAGATATTTGCCACATATATAATTAGTAGTATGTGCTTTGTATTGCTTTTAGCTGAGGATGTACTGAAGGTCTTCATGTAAACTAAGCACACCGAATATTCCTGTCATACACCTGCTACAGTTCCCCTCATTTTTTCCAACCATGGCTGATGATTCCACAGTAAGGGTCTAGTCTTTGAGACATCAGCTCAAGTGTTTTTCTTGGCTAAGCCAAACTATGGAATAATCAAGAGAAAGTAACTATGAATTTCAATCATGCTATAGGAAAAAATGCAAAATGGATTGACTTATTAGCAAATAAACCATAAAATTTCAATAATATCGATGAAAAAATTACATCTATACAGCATGCTCTTGGTGTTTGTTGCTGTCCATACTGGGGAAAATAATGCTTCCTGAAGCCAGACATTTCCCTGGATATTTCATAATTCAAACTTTCTTAACATGTTTTATTTCTATCTCAAGTTTTTCCTCTGTTTGAAAGAGTTTAGTACAAAAAGGTTGATTCTCTATTTTGTTTTTGCACTGTATTTTTGTAACTTTTTAGAGATTTTTCAGAAGCAAAATTATGTGTTCATGGGATACAATGAGTTACTCTAATATACATATTTAAAATGACTACTAAAGTTAGCATACATGCTACTTCACATACTTATGAGATCCTGAGTGTCACCATCATGACATTGAACATCTACACTTTTAGCAATGTTAAGTGTAGTTTTAGTAACACTTATAACTATTATTGCCCTACTTTGAAAAGGTAATCAAAAACTGCCTTGATCAGTCTCTGTTGTCTTTGTTTGTCCTATGTCTAAGTCATCATGAATTTCTCCCTCTCCCAGGGGCCTCTACACTCTTCTATGTCTGTGAGTTAGATTTTTCTGGATTCTGAAAAAATAAATCATGTTACATTTTTGTTCATTTGACATATAATTACTATTTGGAGTTTCATCCATGTTGTCACAGTGGTTTGTGTCCATTTTTCTCAAAGCACTACCACATATTTGTGTCTCACTGTTTTGAAAATGTGTACATTTATTTTCTTTTAAAACTATTTATTTCATTGATTTTATGTGTATTTGCATCCCATGCATTCAAGATCACAGGAGGTAAAAGGAGGACATTAGACAATCAAGGATTAAAATTTCAGTAGTTGTAGTCACAGTCAGTGCTCATCAAGTTGAATCTCAATCTTCTTCGAGAGCAGTAAGTGCTCTTACATACTGAGACACCTCTAGCACACAATGTTTCAAGTTTTAACAGATTACTTTTATAATCTGGTTGTTCTTAATATTACTAAACAACATGGGATTATATTGATTCCATAGCATACAGTTTTCCTTTTTTTGAAAATAAGCACAAACTTATGCAATGAGTTCAGATGTTTGTTCTATTTTTAATGTGTTCAGTAGTACTTATATTGCTTCCATTATGCTAGTGGTAATGTACAGTTCCTTCAACAGTTTACAAAGGTTTATGTTCCCTATATTCTCAATATTTCTTATTCTCTTACTAGTTTGGATGTGGGTAGTATTTATTTTCTACTTGTCTTAAACTGCTTAATTCTAATAATCAATCATGTTGAACAATTTCCCCTGTACATGGTGATCAAACATCTGTGTTAAAAGAAACTTGCCTACTATATCTATGCTATTTATTTCCTTGTTATTGAGTTAGTTTTGGCAATACTTATATGGGCTACTAAATGTTTATCCAATATACACGTATATGTTTTCTCCTTCTGGCAATCTTTCTCTCTTTGGTGTTATTGTCTTCCTTGATTTTACCATTATTTTCTTGGTGTGATATAATCTTATTCATGCTTTTATTTATATACCATAATGGTTATATTTTAAAAAATGATTGTCAATCAATCCTATAAAGAAAATATTATCCTTATGATTTGTTCTGCTTATTTTATACCTTATTGTTTTATGTCTCAATCTGTATATTGACTTGAGTTGTAATCCTATGTACAGAAATATTATAGTCTAGTTTCATTCTTCTAATGTGATCATCCAGTGTTCCAATCATCAGAGATATCTTTTAAGATGGCTTTTCTGTGTTGTGATTTTACGGACATGTGGCCAATATGAATTGATTGCATGTTGTGGCTTATATCTGAACTTTAAGAATTTTCTGTTGTTTTGTGTTTGTATTTTTGGTTTTATACTACTTTCATGGTGCCTTGAAGAAAAACTTATAACATCATTTTAAAAAGTATTAAATCTTTGGATTCTCTTCTTATTTCAAATTGTTTTGCCTATTTAGGGCTATTGAAGAGTTTCATAGAAATTTAAGTGTTATTTTTTCTCTAAAAATTAATAAAAATGGATTTTGATAGGTACAACATTGTATCCACATGTAGTCTTGGGTAGTATGGACATTTCATTGATAATAGATCTTCCAATCTACTAACACAAACTTATTTCCATTTACTTACACATGCAAATATATGCTGATAAGAGTAACTCTTATCAACAATGTTTGATAAGTAGTACCTGAGAGCTCACATTTAATATACAAGTTTCAGGCAGAGTTACACTGAATCTTACACAGCCTTCTGAAATCTCCAAAGTGAATCCCCAGTGACAAGACTTCTCTACCAAGATCACACCACATAATTCTCCCTAAATTGTACACCTACTGGGAATCAAATATTTGAATATTGGGCCTGTAGGGCTTTTCATTCAAATCACCACAGTATCATTGTACCTCTTTAGTTTTTTCTATTTTCACTAATGTAGTCAAACATAAATATTTGATTTTCTGTCTGAAAAACAATAGTTTCCTACACCTGTCCTTCCTGTTGTTTCCTAGGCTTCCCCTCATTTAATCTTACATTAATTTGAATTGTCACTTTATGACTTCTGATTTCCAATGTTTTTTTTTTAATCTCTTGGGTTAAACATTTAGATTATTTTACTTCTTATATTTGCTTCACAGAGTCAAGTGTTGCAACAAGCTTCTTAGATGAATTTCCCTGTAACAAGGAATATTGCTCTCTGTGACTCATATTCACTACATTAGACATTTAAACTAAAGCGCTTTTAATTTTGTGGTTATTATTTTAAATTGTGTTATTATTGTGTTTACTTAATTATCATAATGAATTTATAAATTAATGAAAAATAAATACACTACCCTAGGCAGGGAAAAACAGTAAAATGAAATTGCTTCACATTTTTTCGAAATCTCTCCTAATAGTTCCATTAAAACAAGCTAGCTGGGTTTTCAGCTCTCCCTTTTTATTCAGATCATTAGAACAGTGGGTAATCCACAACCTCTGACAGCAGTATGTGATGGAGAAAGGTAAGAGCGGTTATGAACTACTGTGAAAATGAGTGTTTGACCCTCACTAGGACACACAACACATGGGCTGGGACCTGTGTGAGTACTGGAACATCTTATGAGGCACACTGCTGCAATGTGTATACACTGCTTTTATCTGCCAGTTGGATATTAGGTGGAGGCATAAATTAATATGTACACTAATTATATTTTTTGCAATAAATTATATCCGATTAAACAGAAATATCCAACATTGCTGTCAAATTTAAATGAAATGTGATTAAGCTATAGACATTTTAAAACTATTCAACTTTCATTGAAAACAGCACAATTATACTGGGTAGGACATTATGTATTAACACAAATTAGAAAATAACACATTCAAATTTGTTGTTTAA
The DNA here is from genome assembly GCA_001685075.1 of Bramus lutescens. Lineage (NCBI taxonomy): Eukaryota > Metazoa > Chordata > Mammalia > Rodentia > Cricetidae > Bramus > Bramus lutescens. The sequence continues at coordinate 199,367 of LOEQ01002353.1, read as the reverse complement.
AAATGACAGAAATGTTTATACAGTCTAAAATATAAAACCAATATTGTAGTTAATTACTGCTATAGTTCAGATGGATTTCTTAAACTTCATGTGTTCAAAATATAATCTCTACTTTAATTATTTTGAAAGACAGCTTTCTAAAGAGCTGACTAGAAAGGAAAAGATCCACCTTTGTAAAAGGGTTGATATTACTACCATAGAGTGGGTTTATTGTTGGGGTAATTTTTTTTATTTAGTACTTGCATATATATNTATATATATGTGTGTGTGTGTGTGTGTGTGTGTGTGTGTGTGTGTGTGTGTTTGGGTATGTATGTGTGATGAACGTATGTTCATGTGCTTGAACATGTATGCATGTATAGAGGCCAGATGTCATCATCTATGTTGATCTCCACCTTATTTCTTGAGGCAGCGCTGGCCATTTGTTCAGATGGACAGCCAACCAATGAGCACTGGGATCTACAAGTATCACTGCCTCCAACACTGGGGCTTGAGATACGCATTGTACCACTCACCATTTAACCACTGAGCCAAATCATTATCCTTGGAGTTCTTATAATAGGACAGAGCCATCCTGCATCCACTGTCTCTCCTTAGGACTTATTCTCTTATCCTTTATCTTCTATCATGAAAATGACAAAATGAAAAAACAAAACCCTTCCTGTCCAGGTAGAGGTTCCTCAGGCACTCAGAACAATGAGAAAATAGGTTGTTGTGGTTGTTTTCTGTTCTTTGTAAGTTACTTATTTTGGGGCCCAAAATACACTAAAGAAAATAACTTACTTAACTTAAAACATTTACTACCCTGCTGGATATCTAGTAATATCATGAAAGATTAATATACTCTAGACTTTCTCCCTGGTTTAACATTAAAAACAAGTTTATAAAGCTCTCAGATCAAGTAATACATGGAGAAACTACACCACAGAGTACTTAGTACTCAAAATGCTCAAATGTAATGAACCAAGGCATTACATATATTAATTCACATAAATTTTACTGTCTGTTAGCTTGCCAAAAAGCAAGGGAAATTTGCTATTACTTATTAAAAAGGATAAATTAAATCTCCAGTTATGACCAGATAGAATACATTTCTAAATGACTTTCAATAGCAATCCCATAGGATAACCCTTATTTAAATCCAGTTTTGATATGATCATTCTATAGTAGTAAGAGTGCTTCAAAAAGTAAATTAGTAGTGAATTAAATAGTGTATAAAAGAAAGGCAAATCTGAGAAATGAGGAAGGTGAAGATGAGAAAGAATATACTCATTTCCAAGCCGAGATAGAGAAGAAATAAACACAAGTTTACAGAAGCATCAAATAGTGCGCTAAAAGCTGCCTCTTACAGGAGAAGCAGGAGGAAAGGAATCATGACCATAAATGTAAGCCACTAGCAGTGAAGAAAAGAGACCAAATCTTAAACACAAGACTGCCCTCAGGTCTAGAAATCCTCGAATCCAATCACAGGTTTTGTTGAGATTGCGACAATCCTGATGGAATGGGCCAGCAGTAAAACACAATTCCATTTCACTGCCTTTCTTGACTCAGCATTCTGTGGTCAGGTGGTATCCTGAAAGGGAATCTACTGCTTAAAATGATTATCCTGGAGACCTGGAATGAAAACACTCACAGGTCCATGATTTTACACTTCACCTGCCATACCCTGAGGGTTAAAGAGCACCACAGGAGATAGTCACTGACTGCATGGTGGTAGAGCGTTGTGTTGTACGAGAAGGAGCGGGCCGCATCCTGCCGCCTGGCTAGCTTACACCCGACATAACCACACAGAAATTGTATTAATTAAATTACTGCCTGGCCCATTAGTTTTAGCCTCTTATTGGCTAACTCTCACACCTTGATTTAACCCATTTCATCAATCTGTGTATCACCATGAGGTCTTGGCTTACTGGGAAAGATTTAGCGTCTCTGACCTGGAGACTTCATGGAGGCTCTCCCTGTCTATTTTCCTCCTCCCAGAATTTTGTTTTGTCTTCTCCGCCCACCTAAGGGGTGACCTATCAAAACGCCAAGACAGTTTCTTTATTTAACCAATAAAAGCAACACATAGACAAAAACCTCCTACATCAGCATTGTGTTAGTCAGGGTTCTCTAGAGAAACCCCATAGATAGATGGAATTGATCAGAGTGTCCCACAACCTGAACAACTAGGCTGCAATGCCATTGAAGGAATATATTTGCCAGTGAGAGTAAGGGCAAGAAAGCAAAGAAGAAACACATTCTTATTCCAGATCGTGGGGTTAATGTTTAAGGTGAATCTTCCCACCTTAAAATATATAAATTTAGGATGGGTCTTTTTTTTTATCTCAAATGAGTCAATCACTAGAATTCCCTCCCAGGTGTACCCAGTTTCTTGTATTGTAGTTAAGTTCACATGTGAGCAAACTGATAGTAAGTAACCATCAGCCTTCCCTTAGCCTTACTGTATATGTCCTGACCTTATTGTGAGAGAATAACCTTGGAACAAGATAGTCTTGTGCCTGGTGTAAGTGTTAGGATCAGCTACTACTGAATCTTCCTCTTGCAAACTGTGAATTACTGAAAGACTCTGTAACATCCCCAACTTCATCCTTGTATCATGATGTTAAATGCTTAGTAGGATTTGAGAGTCTGGGAATCTGTCATCCTGCATGTATTTTATGATGTGATTACTTTCATAAGTCCCCAAAACAGAAAAGATATATATCCAACTATAGTTTTAGCAACCTAAAATTTAAATTTCAGATTGTGCTCAAATTGTGGAATGTTGGTAGGACTAAAGTCTATACCTGGTCTAAATCTAGTTTAGTATGGTGTTACTATTGTTAAGCAAATTATTTTCTCTTTTATTAGTGGTACCGTGGATTTACCCCCCTCCCAAGTATAAGCTGTTCAAGGAGTTATTAAAAAGATAAACTATGAGGAGCCTGCATATTTGCAAATTATAACAAAGACTCAAGAATCATGAAAGTATCAAGACAACAAGGCTCCTTGTAAAGATAATCACTCTGCAATAACTAAAATAAGGGATTCTGAAATAGGTCAAATGTTCAATGAAATATTCAAGTGTTTTCATGTAAAAATAAAAGTTATTTCAAAGAGGATGCAAATTAAGTCATAAATGCATCAAGGCCATCAGCTGGACTTGTAAAGAAAGGCAACAATGTATATAAGAAAAGCATTGAGTATGCAGGTTAGCAAGGAAACTGAGTATTTAGGAATACAAAAAGAAATAAAAGACTCTGTGGAAGTAATAAAATCATTGAATCTAATATAAAAACAATAATAGAAAGCATTACCAACATACTAGACTAAACAGGACAAAGCATATCAAGACTGATGGACAAAATAAAGGATATATTATGTTCAAATACCAAGAACAAAAAATAGAAAATAAAACACATACTCTCACACAAATATTAGCATAGATAGATATCACATCTAATAACTATGGGCTATGTTCATGATCCTATATCTAACACTCCATAAAATGAAGGTAAGTATTGCATTATAAAGTAAGGGGAAAAGATACTCAATGAAATTATCACAGAAAATCTAGAGAAATAAATGAACAACCTAATTTAAGAAATGTTTAGAACCCCAAATAGATGTAATATCTAAGAACCTCCCTAACTATCATGACTATGCCAATATACTTAAGAAGCAAACACATCAGTATAACATCAGACTTCTTAAGGGCAACCATAAACCTTTTTCAATAATAGACCTAGCTGTAAGTGATCCTTAAATCCACTTCAAAGATATAAAAGAGCTGATAGATAAAAACAAGTTCCAACTGCCTCTCATCTCCATGAAACATTTCAAGAGACAATCACAATGGAGGATGAAATGATGAAATACACTTTACCAAATAAATGGAATCCAGAAAACATTCAAGCATAGTGATTCTAACAACAATAAATTTACCAAATTAGATAAAACTATGCAAGTCAAAATTATAGAGGAAAGAAATGATCTACTGAAAATTTATAGATTTGTATTCCAACTAGAAGATGAAATAATGGTAAATATATTTACTCAATGTTGGCTTCCAATTTCACAATACAAATATGAATATTATCTTTTTCCAGTGACTCCTGGATTATTTACATGAACTACTAGAAAAGATGGACTTTGATAATGCACTAAAATTACGATTACAAATCCATTTGATACTTTTTCTTTTCTCTATTCATTGAGGAAGGCAAAACATAAAATTCATTGAAATCTATGTCTGGAACAAGACATCAGTTGGCTTCCTAGAAAGCAACAACACAAATTGAAAACACAGATGGAATGAGAAGAAAACAGAAGTGACATGGAAGTGCCATAATACAGTTCCATTTCCTCCCCATGATGGGAACTCTTCATCTGTAGACTGTCTGGGATATCAAGAAATTAGATCACTGCATAGAATTCACATTTTTTCACAATTCAACAGATTCAGCACCCCTTCTCTAAACACTCAGTTCCCTTAAGCCAAAATCCTATGCTTCCTTTCAATATCAAAAGATACTGTGATAGTCTTAAAATGTCTAGAAAACTCCACAAAAACACATGGACACTATTCTGTCTACCTTACCCATATCAGGCAGAACTGTCTGTGTGGAGTTAGTGAAAAGTTTTACAGTGTTGTATTTACTATTCAAACATCAGGCGGAGTTTTACAACTGAGAAGTACAACAGTTAATACAGCACTTAAAATTTAAATGTACCCGAGATAAAAAAAGTCATGCTCAATTACTCTAAAATTAATATTATTCTTTTTCAGTTTTATTGCCCATGGGTAAAATCTTGCCTAGATACTCTAATCAATGCATAAGATAAAAATCCATCTAGTTTCTCCGAAATACTAGAGAAACAGTAGAACAGATGGGATGAAATATCTCTAAATTTATGCTTCATAGAATGTATAAGTTAAAAGTAAAATTTTATAAAATAGATATTTAGGATGATAAGCACTCCTGCTAGCTAAATACTTAGCTGAAAGAACTGAAAAAAATGAAGCAAATGGGAGTATGTACAGCCTCCCTCAATTATCCTAATTCACACCAAGGTCACATGAATTCCAATGAGTTCTCTACTTTATGTAATGTTTTAGAGTGTTCTATGTATATACATGCCTATTGAAGTATAGTCAGGACAAACAAAGCTATACATATACCCATCTATAAAAGCCAAAACTAATATTTTCAAAGTATGCTCTCTTTTTTCAATGTTTGTTTTCAGAGCTTTATCATAAATAGATGCACTTTACAGAGAAAAGCCAGGATAAAACACCATTGTACATACTTGGGAGACACTGGATATTATTATAAAATACAAATATTAATCCTTTAACTCTGTATGCCAATACTATCAGGAAAAAGTTCGTTATTAAGATGACAATATTCTCTATTTATAGCAGGATTTCAAAAGCTCACCCTCTACAAAAATCCATTTCAAACTTACAATCCTTATAAACAAACAACAAAACCCCACTGGTTCTATTGACCTTGTTTTACAAGGTCTTATATTTAGGGATAGAGTCACAGAAATTCTAAAATATTTTCAGGGGATATCAAAATTAATCATTTTCCACTATTGACAGCCTATGGTGAAAAGGATTTGCAGTGGGGTGAAATTTCCTTGACTGTTGGTGGGAGAGCAAACTTGTAAAGCCACTTTGGAAATCAATGTGGCAGTTTCTCCGAAAACTGGGAATCAATCTACCTCAACACCAGGCATTGTTACTCTTGGGCATATACCCAATGTATGCTCAACCATACCACAAGGACATGTGCTCAACTATGTTCATAGCAGCAATATTTGCAATTGTTAGAACCAGGAAACAACCTAGATGCCCTTCTGAAGAATGGATAAAGAGAATGTGGTATATTTACAAAATGGAGTATTACTTAGATGTGAAAAACAAGGATTTCATGAAATTTGACAGCAGATAGATAGGACTAAAAGAAAATCATCCTGAATGAGGTAAATGAGACCGAGGAAGACACAGTATGTACTCATTCATATGCAGATATTAGATGTAGAGCAAAGGATAACCATGCTGCAATTCTCAACACCAGAGAAGTTAGGTAAAAAAAGGAAGTCCTAAGAGGTTTCCCAAGGGAAGAGGAAATAGATGGTATCTCCTGTGCAAAGTGGGTGTGGGAGGCAGTAGAGAGGAGTGGATAGGATGATGGGAACATGAGGGATCAGGATGATTCAGTTGGGTAGAGGACATCATTCATCCAGTAATAAATAGAATCAGATGCAGAGATCCTCAGCCAAGCACTGTGCTGAGCTCTGGGAGTCCAGTTGAAGAGCTGAAGAAGAAATTATATGAACAAGGGACCTCAAGATCATGATGGGGAAATCCTCAGAGACAGCTGACCAGAGATTGCGGGAGCTCATGGACTCTGGACTGACAGCTATGGAGCTGGCATGGGACTTATCTAGGCCCTCTACATCTGGGTGACAGTTGTTTAGCTTGGTCTGTTTGTGAGAACGCCTAGCACTGGGAACAGGGTCTTTCCCTAGTGCATGGGGTGGCTCTTTGGAACCTATTCCCTTCTGAATGGAGACAGAGGTAGAGTGGATGGGGGAGCAGGGCAAAAGAGAGGTGGAGAGAGGCAATGGGAGATGACGGAAGGGAAACTGTGTTTGGTACATAAAATAAATAAATAATTCATTAGTTTCCATACTTCAAAGTAACAAAATTCTAGAATTTTTGCTAAGAGAAGATTTTCATTTATGTTGGATAACATCGGAAATTCAATCTGGTGTTACATCACCCTGGAGGGATGTAATTAGATGGAGAATTCAAAAATAAAATGAGGTTCATAGGGAGTATCTCTAAAGTGTAAATAATTTAAAAAGTGCAAATCATTATTTGTTCCAGAACGCCTAGATTCCCCTATAGCACACTTCCTTTCCTTAGGAATGAATACAATTTAGAGCTGCCAATACCTCCCAAGCCTGGGAGATGGTGAGGGACAGAGTAGATGGAACTTTCAAAGATTTGCTTAACTTACCTGATTTGCTTAACTTACATTATGAAGAACATACTGATAAAATTGTAAGGATTACTTGGATTCGTACTTGGGTACATCTGCAAAAATTTGTGTGAATTTGATGAAAGAAACTAATGGTGGTATTTATTTCAGTTATATATTGGTACATCCATTTTGGAAAGTCATATAATAAATATGGTGTCATTAGGAAAGAAAAATGGATCTTTTGCATTTTGGCTGCTATGAATATGTCTTATTACCATTAGTTGATAAAGAACCTGATTTGGCCAATAGCCAGGCAGAATAGAACCAGGTTGGAAATCCAAACAAAGATACAGGAAAAAAGAAGACGGAATCGGAAAGATGCCATGTAGCTATTGAAGGGGCAAGATGTCAGAATATTACCGGTAAGCCACAGCCACATGGAATGCACAGATCAGTAAAAGTGGTTTAATTTAAGTTGTAAGAGTAGTTAGTAATAGCCTGAACTAATAGGATATGCAGTTTGTAATCATTATAAGTTTCTGTGTTATTACTCAGGTCTTGGCAGCCAGGAAATAAAAGCACAGCCTCCAGTTACAGGGAAGAATCATGATGAGAAAAAATCATGTCCGTGAATTCAGTGACAGAATAGCAAGGACAACTTTTCCTGTGCAACTCATGTTCTCACACAAACCCTTATCAAATGAGCTGTCATGAATACAGGGCCATTCTTTGAGGCAGAGTGTGGGTCTTTCCTAAAGTTTCATCTTCCCTTTTCCATCTTTCCTCCCTTCCTTCCTTTTTTCTTCCATCCTTATTTCTCCCTTTCATTTTCTTTCAACTCTTCCTCCACTACCTTCTCTTCTTACTTGTTCTAGGTATGTTTTTCATTTTGTGTATTTTCTGCAAATTAGAGAAGCACTGATGTTACAGATATTTGCTACCACACCTGACCTCTATGTGCATTCGAGATAATTCAAGTCCACACCACTTTGCAGTAGAATTCACACACTGATCCATCTCTCATCTGTAGATTATACTTCTTGTCTGGAAGTGTCTTTTGGAATCTTTAGAAGGCTAGTAATCCAACTATCTGATGAGAAAAGCAGGAGTAGTATTGATAAAGTGGATCACCTGACTCCAGTCCTAGACACAAAAACATAGAATGTGAGCCATTTTGCTAACCAGCTAGTATGTGAGTGAAGTCTGATGGACCACTAAGAACAAATAACCATAAACTAGGTACTGTGGAAACTGGAAACACAGGACAACTAGAATTCGTCATAATTTCTGACTCAGGCCATGAGCTAAAAGAAGTGATTCAGGCTTCAAATCATTAATATTTTTTTTATTTTATCGAGCTATACATTTTTCTCTGCTCTACTCTTTTTATCTTTCCTCCCCTTAAACCCTCTCCCATGGACCTCATGTTCCCAACTTACTAAGGAGACTTTTCCCTTTTTTATTTCCCATGTAGATGACATCCATGTATGTCTTCCTTGGGGTCCTCGTTATTGTCTAGGTTCTCTGGGATTCTGAATTGTAGGCTGGTTTACTGTGCTTTATGTCTAAAAGCCACTTATGAGTGAGTATGTATGATATTTGTCTTTCTTGGTCTGCATTATCTCACTCAACATTATGTTTTCTAGATCCATCCATCTGCCTGTAAATTTCAAGATGTCATTTTTTTTCTGCTGTGTAGTACTCCATTGTGTAAATGTGCCTCATTTTCCTTTTCCATTCTTTGGTAAAGGGGCAGTTAGGTTGTTTCCAGGTTCTGACTATGACAAACAATGCTGCTATGAACATACTTGAGCACATGTCCTTGTGTTACAATTAAGCATTCTTTGGGTATATACCCCAGAGTGGTATTGCTGGGTCTTAAGAAAGATTGTTTCCTAATTTTCTGAGAAATCACCATACTAATACGCAAAGGGACTCTATCAATTTGTACTCCTATCAGCAATGCAGGAGTGTTCCCTTTACCCCACATCCTCTCCAGCATAAGTTGTCATCAGTGTTTTTGATCTTGGCCATTCTTACAGGTGAAAGATGGAATCACATAATTGTTTTTGAACAAATCACTGAGTTTGAAGTGGTTGGTTTTGCAACAATAATGAGTGTAGAAACAAAGCTATTCTTCTTAACTGATGAAATGCTCATCTTTCATTTGACTATCCTAGCTATGTAGGATCATACAGTGATTTATGAACTTCTACTACTGTTTTTATGGATTAAGAGTCTTAGAATAGTCAGCTGAGTACATTTTATGGATCTCATAAAGCCATAAGCAAGATGTCATCAGAATGTTGGACATATTTGAAGGTCAGTTGCAGAAGTTGCTTCTCTCTCTCTCACTTTCACTCTCTCTCTCTGTCTATCTTCCTCTCTCTATGTTTGTGTGTTGTGTGTGTATGTTGTGTGTGTGTGTGTGTGTGAGAGAGAGAGAGAGAGAGAGAGAGAGAGAG
>LOEQ01002353.1:179219-189911 GCA_001685075.1 Bramus lutescens | reverse complement strand
AGAGAGAGAGAGAGAGAGAGAGAGGTCATGTACCATGGGACACACGTGGAAGTTGTTGGAGGTATTCAAGTATTAATGCAAATCTTTCATCTTGCTTGAGACAGGGCCTCTAAATTTTTGCTGCTACTTACTTCATGCTAGACTGCCCATGAACTTCTTTGGGTTGTCCTGTGTCTATAGTTCCATCTTGCCACAAGAGCACAGTTATTAAAGGCATGTTTTACCATATATATTTCTCTTTTTGTTTGGGTTCTGAGTATTTAAGCATAGATCTTTCTATGTATGAAAAGTGATGTACCTAATGAAGCATCTCTCCAGCCCATTGAAAGGACCTCTTTTCAAGCTCCCATAGTGTGGAACAAGGAAGATCTTTGCAGGAAGTCAGGGACATTGAGTACTTCAGGTCTATGTTGTTCATCAGCAGAAATTCATCCTTGGCTTTCCCCCACTTAGACCTTGTTTACATGGCCATCTACTTTCTAAAGACATGTAGGTGATAATCGTACATCAAGATACACTTTGTGAATACAGTCACATGGAGCCATCATTTCCTATATGCCATGTGTCATTGGTTAGAAAAAGTAACAATTGCTGCTGGTATGGTGGGGAGAGTCTCAAGCAAGGTCGTCAGCACAAGTGATGGGATGGTGAGAATAATCTAGGGTCTGTTTGTACACTGCTTTACCCATCCTTTTTTATTTAATCTTTATCGATATGATAAAAAGACATTACCAAAGCCATTAGACAATGTTGCTGTGGGACAATGGTCTTTCATCTTGTCTCTTGTATTATTTTTAATAAAATGCTGATGGGCCAGTAGCCAGGCAGAAAGGAGAGGCAGGACAATGAGAACAGTAAAATTCTGGGAAGAGGACTCAGTCCGCAGTTGTGACCCAGCTGCAGAGGAAGCAAAATGGGACTGCCTCGCTGGATAAAGGTATTAAGCCACGTGGCTAACACTGACAAGAATAATTTGTCAGTTTAAGATATTAATTAATTAGTAAGATAAGCCTGATCAACTAGGCTGATCGGTTTATGATTAATGTAGACCTCTGTTTGTTTATTTGGGACTAAATGACTATGGGACCTGGTGGGGCAGAAACCTCTTTCAACACAATGTTTACTTAATGATCCCAGTGTTAGCATTTGTACATACCCTAACTGACATGGACACATAACCTACTTACTATCCACTGACAGGAGACAAAATTGTTTAAATATTTCTACTTCAGCAGTTGAGTTTAATATTAGATAGTGAGACTAAGGGATTATCAACACATAAGCTATGAGTTTGCTTCATAACTTGAGATATTTCTGTATTTGCAAGAACTAAATTTGTTTTATTATTGAGGACTTTCCAAAGAACCCAATAACATACCACAATTCAAGTCCTCTGAAGATTCTAAAATTTTGATATTAATGTAAAATAAGACACTTAGAAAGTTGCTAATCTCTTAAGAGAGTGAAAGAAATATGTAATTTTCAAAAAGCTACTATTGAAAAGTAATAGAGTTATTGCTTGAAATGTTGAAATTTGAGATCATTCACAGGTTTTGCTGATGCAGGACACTCTGGGTATTCTGTGTTATTTGAATAAACACAATTTTTCTTCAACTCATTATTGCTGGAATATCCTCAAGTATGACAAACTCACTTCAGAGTACATGTCTAGATATTGTAGTGAGCAGGAGAGTATATACACAATATATGCATTTTTATTTTCTTTGTAATTATTTTGTATGTATAAGAGTTTCCCTGAAAACATGTTTGTGTAAGTCTTGTGTGTAGTGTCTTCAGAGGAAAGAAATGTTGTCTGATCCCCTAGTACTGGTGACACAGACAGCTCTGAGCTAACATGTGGGTGCTGGTAATTAAACTATGGTCTCTGCAGGCAGGGTCTGTCAGTGATCTTAACATCTGAGTCACATTTTCACCACAGAGTATATGTCTTGAGACTACCAAAAAGAGTTTGCACAGAAAAAAAAAACACTCACATAGTTGTTTTTGTTTAGAAAACTCAAATAAATGTATAGTTTTCTAAAAAAAGCAAAATACTTTTTCTTTTGGAACATACGCTTAAGATCTACCCTAGGATGGGCATATCACTATTCAAGTCCTTTTAATATGTTCCTAATGTTCATTGACAAGTACTAATTTCCGTACAAAATTACTTTGTTACCATCAGAAAAAAATAATATTTTCATATAACAAAATGAACTGATTACTAAAGAAATATATTATGTTTCTTTGATGAAATATTTTTTCGATGTGCTCAATGCTAATTTGATGAAATTTTTTAAGCAACACAGTCTAAATGACTTTATTTGGCTAGAAATTGAAAAAGAAATGATTCTTTCACTGGAGAATTTTAAATGTATGAAAGCTTGTACATACACTGTCACTCTGAAACAATTCTGAATTACAATATACATTGCATTATAGTACAAATAAAACATGTTTATTGGGTTTATGACTATACTTAATTTACCCTGTTTAATCTGGAGTAAGTTGGCAACATAATTTTAACACGTAATTAAGTATATTATTTTACCGTAGAGGTCCAAATCAGGTTATATTTTCTTCTAATGGACATTGCCTCTGAATGATGCTTTCCTACCTATGATTTCAGGAAACTGCCAAGAAATGGAATCTTTAACTTGGGGGAGTTTGAAAGCTACAGATCAAGAAAAATGAACAATTCTGATAAAGATGCTAAATTTTGAAAGGCCATTTTAATCACCTTATAGTCTTATGAAAGGATGGTTGGTTGCTTTCTAGGACCCAGACATCGGCTGACATTAATCTTTTCAGTATTTTATTAATCATGATATTTTAAAGATTTCCAAACAGTTTCCAAGATATTTAGCACTGAGTCACTTACCTAAGAAGAGTAGAGATGCCACTTATAGTTTTCTACCTTTGTCTGTCACTTTCATCAACTGCGAAAGCAATTTGGATAACAATAGATGGGGGAAGGAGTGGGCTAATACTGTCTTTTATAACTTAAACACATAGCTTAAAATAGCCTAAACACAGTAGCAAAAAGTGCGAATGCAAAAAAGACTATGAATATGAATGCCAATCACAAATCATAACCAGCAGGCAAGTGTCTAACTATATAGCTCTGCAGATCGTTGTTCAGTGTACTGTGTAAGCCTGCTTCTCCCCTACCATATTAAGCACAGAGAAGCCACTGAGAGGTCAATTAAAGTTGAATAACTAAGCCCCAGCCTAGCACTTTTAAGGAATCAGAGTTATAGTTTACAATGTATTAAAAGCAGTTCATTAAACAATTTAGAGAAATGGCTCAGAGTTTTGTTGGTAGCTATTAGTAACACTGTGAAAGCAGCTGCTTGATTTAATTGGCAAACACTTGTTCTTTTCATTTCTAAGCAAAATTAGCACCTATAGTCTTGCCAACAAATTGACATTGTCCCAGAAAAGAGCACAACCAACTACAGACTATAAGTCTAGTAGACACCTACCAACTTGCCTCCTCTTACTCTCTCGAGAATACAAGGAACTAATACGGATTTGATATATAAACTCCTTCATAAATGTCACAGTGTCCTGAGAAATCCATGACATAATGAACCCTCAGCTCTTAGGTTGAATAGAGTTTCACAGTGCATAACTGTAAACCTACTGGGAAACAAGTACATAGAATTAATTTTAAAAATATGAAAGTCTTAGTTTTGTTTATATGGACTTTTATTTGTTAATAACATTAATAGATTAACAGAACAAGAATTGTTTAATGTTGGTTGGTAGCAAATTCGTCACTTGTGTTTTGCAGTCATGTACCCATACAAAAGCATGAATACACTAACATATATATATATACACACACAATATTGGAATATAATTTTAATCCAATACAAAATAAATATGTGACCAAAATAAGTAGAAATGATTAAATTTTTACTATCCTGTTCTCTCCACCTGTATTGAATTTGTTCCCTAAGCTGAGTCAATGTGTCTGTAGAAAGATTCCTTAAAGACAGTGTTAAAATGAAGGAGACAAACTATATCTCTATATGAATGTCATAACTAAAGCTCTGTAATAATTTCAGAAAACATAATTGAAAATATACCACACGACACATATCAACACTAAAAAAGAAACCATGGATGTTGATGCTTACTTTTTATTCAAGCAACATATTTACATATGTTCCTTTCTTCTTGATCAGTTACACTTTTCCCACACAAGCATTTTGATTTCCTTGCCATCAGAAAATTAAGAGAGCTAATGCTGGGAATTGAGTCAATCTTGTCAGATACAGGGATGACTTTGGGTGGTTTTGTTCTTTGGGTAACCAATAACTTACTAATAATACTACTGCGGGATACGGGTCCTGCGACTATACCCTACCCAGGGTGTAGTGCTATCGTTAATTGTTTGATTTTTCCTCTCTACATACGAAACGTGTCCTAGCAGGTCAGTAAGTCCTTGTGTCTTTCCCATAATTGCTAATGTGCCATGAGGTGCAAATATGCATTCTTGTCTTTTGAAGTACACAATAACATCTTCACCATATATTCATACTTCTTTTTTTTTCTTTTTGAATGGTACCGAGAATTAAACCAAAGCCCTGTATTTCCTAGACAATTTTACCTATCACTGATCCATATCCTCAGTACCTGATTTTTAAATTTTCTTTCTGAGGTGGGATCTCACTGAGTTGTTCATGGAGTCTATGAGTTTGAAAAGCTTGTCAGTCTACTGAGCACCTGGGATAAATGCCCTGTCTCTAAATTGATGATTTGCTTGCTTTTCCCAAAAAGTCTTCATTGGACAAGTCAATTAAACCCCTTCTCTGTGGTCTAATATTTTGCTTAGTCATTCTTATCCCTCTCAATTTCTGTGAATAAAGTTGGAATTTTTAATTAAAATATATTCTCTGTGTTTCAAATATGCCTCTTTGCTTCCTATTTGCTAACATTTTGGCCAAATATACCTTTACTGTATGATCACCATCAATTTTTTCTCCTATTTTCTGTTATATTTAAATTAATTTCTCTTTCTATTTTACTCTATTGCATTTCATAGGTTCCTCATTTATAAATAAAATATCATTTAATCATTCTGTATTTCATAATTTCTAATTAGTGATATAATTTTGCACATTGTTCTTCAATTATTGATGCTTGTGCTCCTCAGGCAAGCATGGGGATCTAGGAGAAGCTTATATATTCATTAAAAAGCATAATTCCATAAATTAACTAGCATACAACTCAGAACCATTTAATAGCCAACAACTAACTGGCCATCATTTGTTAATTATAATGTGAAATTACATAAATATTTTAATTATGCCACACAATGGAGCCTGTGCCTATAAGCCCAGCAAATCTAATCACCCAAGATTAAAGTGTGTTCTACTTGAAGGAAATCTAATTTGGCATGGTGTACTTAGACATCTCATGATAATCTGAATCATCACCTATGTACTCAGTTTCTGATTCAGTTACCTGTATATAACAAACTTTTTTTTTTTGGTTTTTCGAGACAGGGTTTCTCTGTGGCTTTGGAGCCTGTCCTGGCACTAGCTCTTATAGACTAGGCTTGCCTTGAACTCATAGAGATCCGCCTGCCTCTGCCCTCCAAGTGCTGGGATTAAAGGTGTGCACCACCAACACCCAGCTATAACAAACATTTTTAATAGGTAAGAAAGATCAAATTCACACTGTCTCTAGATACTTCCCTGTAGGCCCATTGAATCTTGGATTTTGAAGTTTCAAAATAAAATCTTCTGAAGGCCAAGGAACTAAGGATCTCTAAGTTACTAAGGTTCCCTGTAAGAATGGCCAAGATCAAAAACACTGATGACAAGTTACACTGGATAAGGTTTGGGGTAAAGGGAAAACTCCTGCATTGCTGGTGGGAGTGCAAACTGCACTCTGCTATAGCTTCAAGTCTATTGGGGACAGGAAGTTGAATGTGGAGGCTTGAATAAGAATGGTCCCCATTGGTTCATGTATTTGAACATTTAGGTAGTGACAGTATTTGAAAGGATAGGAGATATGGCTTTGTTGGTAAAAGTGTGTGACTGTGGGTGGGCTTTTAGGTTTCAAGGGTTCACGCCCGGACCAGTGACTCTCCTTCTTCCTGATGCCTGCAGATCCAGATGCAGAACTCGCAATTACTTCTCAAGCACCATGTCGGCCTATGCCCATCCATGCTTCCAGCCATGCTGATAGTAGACTAACCTCTGATACTTTAAGCCAGCCCCCATTAAATAATTTCCTTTTTAAGAGTTGATACGATCATGATTTCTCTTCACAGCAATGGAATGTTGACTAATACACTAATATACATTAGTGGTGCATTTTACATACTCAGAATATTGTCATTATTATCTTGAGATGTGTAGTCTCCCAGTTAAACTATCAAGGATTCAGAGGAAATATATATTCTCCAAGTTAGCTTTTATCAACTTGACTATAGCTCCAAGACATATATTAGTATAGAAAGAGATGATTTTATAAATTTCAATAATAGTCATTCTCTCTTGGGTACTAATCAGTGTAGACTTTTCCGAGTGTTCACTTGACTTTGCCATTTATGCTGACAGGCAAAAAAAAAATATGCAGTTTTTCAAAAGGAATAACTTCTATTGTATTTAAGAACTTTCTGAAAAAATATATTATTGGTTATCTATTTTATATATTTACTTATTTAAGTCCTTGATTTTTATTTACACGTGTGTATCTATCTATCCATCTATATGTTCTCATGTGTGTGTGTTTATGCATATGTGTGTGTATGTGTGTGTATATAAAACAGTGCTTTAAATACTGGTATGTTAGTTTCTTTTTAATGTCTTTACTTAAAAGCAAATATCATTAAGAGGGTCTTCCTCATAAATTCCTATGTCAGTTTGAACTTATTATCAATTGAATATAATAATGTAAAAAATTTAAGTATCTTTTAGTTATAGTATTCAAGAAAACAGCATAATTACAGCTCATTAATTGTATTGCTTTTTTAAAGCAAGTAAAACGTATAGATTTGGAAGCACAAAGCATCAAATTGACTATCTTGATGATTCTGCTACTGAATATAAAAAAAATATTTTTTGTTGTCTATACCTCCTGACCACAAACCCTTCTGGATTATTCTTACTCAAGTTCTTATTGAAATAGTTTTTAAATAATATTTTACTAATGCATTGTAAATTAATGCAATATATTTTGATCATATCCCTCTCTATCCCTCCATTGTCCATCCTTTCCACTCTCACTTCCCTACCTACCAACTTCTATTCCTTTTTTCTTTTTCATATTTTCTAAAGTAGCACTCTATGTTATTCAATTACTCTTAGGAGTGGGGTTTTCTCGGGAGTGTTTTCATCCAACCAAGGGTCATAGATGACAAAACTCTTAAATAAAATCCATCTCACTTTTAGCATTTACAGGCTTAGTCTTAATAAATAAAAGCAATTTAAATACTGCTAAAATTGATTCTTTTTTCTAAGTTTACTACATATTTGAGCAAAACATCAAAGAGTACAAAAGAATGCATACATATACTAGTCACTACCAAATTTACCACTTCAAGCTAGAATTTCAAAGCCAATATAACCTGTGTTTAAATGTATAACTCCAAGTGTATGCATGAAAAAATCTTAATTAATGTTTCTTTTGAAGATTCCACTGAGTGAACTAATGAACTCATACATAAGGCTATGAGTGCTCAGTAAAGTGGTACAGACTGAGAAAGCTTTTAAGCAAATATGGAAAAAAAGGTATGGGCATTAAAAAAATATTTTGAAAATAATGAAGTAAAATATTTAAAGAAAAAGTAAAGTAGTGGAAAAAATAAACCATTTAAAGATGGAAAATACAAAGGGCATCTGGATGACACATTATTGACTTTGAACTTTGTAAATGCAAATGTACAAAAAACAATAGTTGTCGAGAGACATTGAACTATGGAAACTGCTAAATAAAACCAAAATATGTAGTTTTAAAATGTATTAAATTAAAAATGGAAGATAGAAAATATGTTCTGTTGGAAGAGAGGTTATGCCTTTGTTTCCACAGGAAATAAGAAGCTAAGCTTATCTTCAGAATTAATGAAGATCAGATTTGATAAGTGGAGACCTCCTGAAAATCTTGGCTACAGACATAGAAAAATAAATGAAGAAAGAATACAGGACAGATGACTTATATCCTGATGTCTTTACTATGGGCAAAGCTCTGAGACTGGATGACACACAATAAATATTGATGGCTGCAGAATCTTCATGACTTATTATTACATGCCATACTTTCATCTGGCATGGATAGAGGTTCTGTTATACAGTCCAAATAAATTCATGAATTTAAAAGATACCTTTTGCTGCTCAAACATAAAACAAAAATTCTCCATGTCATTTTTTGAGCTGGTGACCCAAACAAAATTATTACTACTCAGCAGCAATAAAATAAACAAGGGATGAAAATATTTAATATCATCTACATGAGTAAGTATAGAAAAATTCGAAATTTTTTAACAAGGTAACTTTTACATGTTTCTAAGACAATAAAATCTACTACTCGTTTTTAAAATGTGCAAATGTCCTATAACTTTAGAAATTGTAAACATTACTTATAGAGGTATTAACAGCTTATCAGGAGTTTGTTTTTTTCTTGATTTATTATATTTACTTTCATTTTTTCATAAGGATTCCACACTGAGGCAACAGTTTGCCTTATGGCCATGTCATCTAGGCTTTGCTTCAACTTTTAGAAACCCGACTGTCACTGTGTCTCTAATACAGATATGAGATATTCACCCTGTTAAAGCTGAAAATGAATGCATGTATTACATCATAACTAGCATGATAGGAAGACGAATGTGCATAACCATAAAACTGCATCCAGAGTGGGCACAGGAAAAATGGGAAATCCTCTTTCTGATTTCTTTCCTCCCTTTCTTCTCTGTATCCAAATGCTCTAAATGGCCATTGCAGAATTTTTCTAGACTTTCAAAATACTCAACATGCTTTAACCCCTCTTTAAATTGATCTAGCATGTGTGCATATAATTTACAGAAAAAACATAAGCAATCCTAAATGATTACTTGTCACGCAGACATGTCCGAAGTACCTTCGGACAAGTATACAAACAATAGCAATGGCAAACTGACCGTGTTTCAAGAGGAAAAGGGTGAAGTACCTGTAGTCCTTCCTACAGCTGTGGAAAGCATCCCAGCAACATAATTAGGGACATTTCTGCTGAAAGCATGCCCTCAGCTTTATGACTTTTTCTGCTGTATAATTTTGCTTCCCTAAATTACTAGTCATCTAAAAAGAAGATCACATCAGAAAGATCATTCATCTCGACTAAGTTGGCTTCATTCAGAGATGCTGCGGATGGTTCAATAAGCACAATCAAAGAATATTATCTATCACATAAGAAGACTCAAATACAGAAATCAAATCACCAGCAGATGCAGTAGATGCAGAAAAGGTTTTTTCCGAAATGTAGTAACTTTTCACAATAAAAACCAAGGACAGGATAGGGATGGAAGGGACATACTTCCACAAAATGCTATTGACAACGCTCTTATAGCCAACATCAAGGTAAATGGAGAAAGCCTCACACAATTCCCACTATGATCAGGAATCAGAATAGGATGTCCACTCTTTCTCAATATAGTACTGGAATTCTTCACAATAGATGAATCCACAATAAGCAGTGACTTTGAGTATTAGTGAGGTTGTTTTTGTTGTTGCTGGTGCTTGGTGGTGGTACCAATGTTTATGGTAAAAGATTTGATTTAGAAAACTGACATATACCAGATTTATCCCAATCTCTGTGTGATAGCATCATAACTTTTCCTGAAAGCAGAGGTAAAACAGCAGATACTTAATTGTTCTCTCAAATTAATAAGCACTTAGAGTGGAGTAAACTTTGCAATCTAGGTATATTGGCTCCATATTAGTAATAATTTGCATCATGTTAATGAGTTTGAATATTATGTCAAAGACAGTTGGAAGCATTTGATAATATTTGCAGTAGACATGACATGAACGTTTGAAACTTACTTTGGTAGTAATAAAGAGGCATTGACTTCTTTTTAAATATTTATGTGAAGATGGAGATAATGGAAGAAGAAATCAGAGTACTTGGAGGATGATTTCATATGGGGTGAAATGTAATCAAGAGCAATATCCAACTATTCAGAAATCCACACAGTCTAAGTACCAATCAATCATATTGAATGCCAGATCAATCAACTTAAACAACAGCTGCTTTACTAGAACTAGGCTGGCCTAGTTCATTATCCACCTACTTAAAAGGGATGGGCAGAAAGTGGGTAGCTCCTGTTTCTATCTTAAGTGAATGGACAGGCAGCAATCAAGGATTTACTGTAAGCTATACTGTGGTGCTGAATTATAATGTGCTCTTATTTCCCTAACAAAATAGGGTCTTTTATATTTTTTACATAATGAAAATTAGGAGCTTTTGTGCTAAATTCATGATAGTGGAATTATGATTGTAAAACCAAACTAATAAGTTGGCATCAACATACCAGTAAAAGAATTGATATTTATTATTTCAGTACTTTTATTTTGTTCATAAAACACTACTAAAAAGAACCTTAGATATTTATCAATTACATTATAAACTATATATACCTCATGTAGTAATAAAGGGAGCGGGCCCTGCTTTTCGTCCCGCCCAGCTCCCGCACGGCTA
>LOEQ01002353.1:161366-172337 GCA_001685075.1 Bramus lutescens | reverse complement strand
TACATACCATATTCATCTTTTTGGGTCTGGGTTACCTCACTTATGATAGTGTTTCTATTTCCATCCATTTGCATGAAAAATTCAAGATGTCATTGTTTTTTACCACATATATATTCCACACTTTCTTTATCCATTCTTCCATTGAGGGACTTCTGAGTTGTTTCCAGGTTCTGGCTATTACAAATAATGCTGCTATGAACATAGTTGAACAAATGCTTTTGTAGTATGATAGGGTATCTCTTGGGTATACTCCCAGGACTTATTCTTCAGCAGAATCTTCAGTACTGGTATTCACTTTCTCATCTCTTAAATTTTCAAAAACTTTAGACTATTGAATAGTTTTCCCATGCTTACAATCATATCTTTATTTACTAATTGATCTAAAATCCTTGAAAATTTTGGATGTATTCAGTTCTTTAGAATATCTATTATTGACAAGAAATCCACAAAATACAAAATCTAAACTATTACATTAAACAGTCCTGTGATCTTTGACACATTCACAATGCTACTGCCTTAACAGTCCAACTCAGGAGCTCAGTGTAATGGTTAGTACTCTCACCTTGGAAGGATCTAAAATCATCTGGAGTACATATCCCTGAGTATACCTGAGAAATGTTATCTTAAACAGATTAATTAAAGTGTGACGACCTTCCCTAAATGTGGGTTGTGTCATACCATGAGCTTGATTTCTGGACTAATTAAAAGGAGAAAGCAAGTTAACACTAGAATTCATCTCCCTCTGGTTCTTAACTGTATTGGGAATAACCCGAGGCTTCCTCAAGGCTCTGTTCTGGTCCTTGCCCTTAGGGATGGGCTATGCTGTCAGATTCCAAGCCAAATAAACTCTCCTTTCTCTAAAAGGCTTTTGTCTGGTGTTTGGTCACAGACACAAGGCAAGTAACTGCCATGCTCTATCAATGGACTACTTAAAGTACTGAGACCATTCTAGACCTTGCAGGGCCTGTATCAGTGCCAACAGTAACTCCAGGCAACACAAACCTACCTAATATTTATAGCAGTATTTTCTCCGTGCACATCTTCTGAAAATTTTATATAAAATTTATGAATTGTGTTGTTAATTTGTCTGTTTTTCACTCACTCTAGTGAATTTTAGGATACTCATTCTATTGCAAATGTGTATCAGTATTTCACTTCTTTCCTTACTATCATTGAAAAATATTCCAATCTAAATGTGGAACAATTTGTTCACCCATTTATTCTTTAACAAACATTTGGTCTGTTGAACACCCTATAGCTATCTCTTTAAAGCTCTGCTTTAGTATGTGTGTTTGTATCTGTATGTGTGTGTGCGTGTTAATGCATTTCTGTTTGTGTGTTTACAATTACACTTTGTAATTCTATGTTTATTTATGTGTCCTTTAGGCATATTAACAATGATATATTCTAACTTATAGCAGTGGTGCACCCATATTCCAGCTTCCCCTATTGTCACCAGGACAAATTTCTTGGTTTTCATTCCTACATTTCTCTTTATCTCATCATCACAATGGGTAAGAAATTATGTTTATGATTTATTGACATTTCTCTAATGATTACTAATGATAAGAACCTATCAAAATGTTTGTTGGTCATTTATACATCATGTTTGGGTAAATACATTTAAAATTTGTTTTAAATATATATTAGCTTTTGCGTTGTTAATGATATATTCTGTGAACAAATTTTCTGATAAATTTGTTACTATAAATGTAAAAATAGTGATATTTTATTTATATCTTAGTGAATAAAGCTTGCCTGAATATCAGAATGGCAAAACTAACTCACTAGAGGCTAGGCAGTGGTGGCACACACCTTTAACCTTTAAAGGGATTTGTGAGACAGAGGCAGACAGATCTCTGTGAGTACAAGGTCACTCTGGAATACACAAAATCACTACAGAAACAAATCTAGATGGTGGTGGCCTACGCCTTTAATCCCAGTCCTAGAGAGTCAAGTGCCTTTAATAGAAGCCCTAGAGCAAATATAAAATGAGAGAGAGACTCTGCCTGTTTAGCCTGCTTAGACAGTTTAGTCAGCTTACTTTGTGGTTGCCCAGCCTTGGTAGAGGTAAGACTTCTCTAGTAGCTTGGCTCTGGCCCTCTGATATTTTGTAATGACTTGTAAAATTGTATTACATAATTGTTAAATGGAAGAAGAAAACAGGGGGCTAGAATAGGTCAGTAGCTAAAAGTGTGTAGTATTCTTACAAAAGAGCAGATTTTTCTTTCTCTAGATTAGCATCAGGAGGCTCAACAGCAGCTGTGACTCTAGTTTCAGGCACCCAGTGATTTCTGTACACCACAAACACCTGGGCTCAAGTTAACATCCTTCTATACATATACGCATAATTATAAACAATTTTTAAAAGAAAAAATGCTGAAATGTTAGTGTTAAAGGCAATGTAATAAGGAGTGTATTTTCTCATTGTTTTAAACATTTATCTCAGAAATACTTCAAAATTAAGCTACACTTACTTTTGATTTATTGTGTTTTTTTTCCTAATTAAGATTATGCCGGATGAAATTCATCCTATTTTGCCACTGATCACACGATACTTTTTGCATTTTGAAATACTTTATTTTCCCATTACTAATTTCATAACCTCCCTTTCAAGTTTGTCATCATCAAACTAGATTAATTATGCATTTGTATTACTCATCCAATTTTGAGCTAATTAGATTGTAAATAGCTTGATCTATTTCATATTTTAATCTCTATTTTAAAAAACTTGTGCATTTTAATTAATGTAGATGCACTCACTGGCAAATTCAAATTACAACCTTAGACAGATTTTTCAGATGCATAATATACTGTTTTATGTCTTCTGCAATGAACATAAGTTGAAGGCTGATATTATCAAAGTGTATTTATTACCCTTACTTTACCTACTAGCCCACTGTTCTGTCATCGTGAGCAATGGATATAGCATCAAACATTTCAAGTGGTGCATCTCAGAATATGGTGAGTGATGGCTCTCAAAACACAAAGAAAGCACATGTTAGTGGATACGAACCAGTGAAGCCAGCTGTGCACTCTCTAGCTTACAGAGTTGTGATATCTTAGTTTAGCTTCAGATATCTTCATGAAATAGCATTATTTTAAATTGTTTGCCTAGTCTACAATTGCTATAAGAGGAACGAATGTATGTAAATGCACAGTATCATGACATAAAAAGGGGAAAATAATATTTTAGGAGGTGGTAAGAGATTACTACTATGATAATTCATTTCCTTTTCTGGTTTAGTTTAAAGATAAAAGATAGAAGAAAGCGAGAACAAAACTAAAGCCTAGCCATCACTGTGCTATTTTGACACCATCAAGGGATAATACAGGAGGTCTCAAATGATTCTTGCTCTGAGATCATAGAGCCAAGGATATTAGGGAGGGGAGAAACAGTTATGATATGCTTCAGTTTTGTGTAACCTTCAAGAAAAGGTGCAGAACAAATTCTATGGCTTCCTTTTACGCATTTCTTATTATTTCCCTCCCATTACTTTTTCCTTATAATCAACCAAGTACTGAAACTTCAATCTTCATGAATCTACATCCATGCCTTTCTTTACCTAAACCTTGTCACACTTTTAGCTTACTTTCTAACACTGTACTATGTCAACCACATAAACCTCTTCTTAGTGTTACATTCCTTAGAGAAAGTATGATTTTTGAGTGTTATTTGACTGCTATTAGCTATGAGATATTACTATTCATGCAATGTACCACCTTGCTGCATTGTTTGTGTAGTTATGTGAGTCTTTAAGGTCTAAGTCTTCCTGTTATATAGCCCTGGTATTCATAAACAACATATTAGCAACCAAATTCGGTGTTTCTCCCTGTTTTGATAAATACTAATGTCCTGGTTTACCCCAGTTTTCATATATGTAACCCACTCCTACATTTAATTCTTCTCTTCCTAATCTTTTCTCCACTTTTTTCTTCCTGTCTTCTTCTGTCACAACCTCAAACAACATAAATTGCATTCGATCCACCACTATTTTATCTACATTCTGATCATTGTCATTCAAATGAATATCTTCCTCTAGTCTTATATAAACAAATTTGTCAAAAATTTACTTAAATATGGTGACATCATTTAACTGGAAATGTAGCACATTCTGCCATTACAATTTCTAACAGCCTGTAGAACTCTGTATTACCGCTGCAAATGACCACATCATTTCTTTCTCCATAAACAACAGCTTTCAAAAGGTGAGTGACATAAGGTTGATCCAGTTTTCTTTTTCAGCTTTTCATATCTCAGAACAATTTAAGCAGTCTTGTCCATTCTTTTATTAAAGCAACACTTAGCGTTACTGCATAATCAGTGTTTTCAGCAAGAGCGTTTTCACACATTTCTCATGATTCCTTGTTCCTCTGTTGGAAACATTTACTTTGTATCTTGCCTCCTCATTTTAACTTATCCTATATCCATCCCAGCTTCCTAATAAATTTTTGTTTTAGCAGATCATCAATATTTTGTAATATTGGCTTTTAATATCACCTATTCTATTTCTCTCAATCCCATGTCATGAATATAAGTTTCTGTTAACATTCATGCCTGTCGGTGACTTTCAAAGTTTTGTTTAAATTCCTTCATTGAGTTATACACAATGATCTTCAATTACTACTTAATCATCTAAGTTTTCAAAAAACAGTAGAGTATTACATGCATTTACGAGACTATTGTTACCACAATTATAATACATCCCATTTTAAGGGCTTTATACATTCCAAGCTGAAACTATGCTTTCTCTAGTGTTTCTTATGTCAGTGAGTGGGATTTTCCATCTCCATCATCATGTGAAATGTTGAGAGGTCCGTTCCTATGTGCCTCATGTATCAAAGGCTATACACTACTAACCCTTAGTAATCTCCCGCATGCCACTACAATCATTATTGCTACATTCCAACTCCTCACATTTCAAATGTTCATCATTCTCTTGCCTTGTCTTCTATTGACCTATTATATGGCTAGACTACTTGCAGACAGAACAAGATAATAATAATTAAAAAATTCTTGGAAAACTTTCTTGTTCTTTCTTTTGTGTGTTCTTATTTTGCTTAGAAGAGTTACTGTCTTTCATTGTTCCTTCATTATTCCCAATCATTTTCTTATGAAGTTTTTTTTATTTTTTTATATTTCTTGCACAAAAGTGTTATTTCTTTGCAAGGAATCTTTAACAAATTTAGGTTCTCCATGTTCTTACAGATGTACAAACTTTCATTTATATAACTTTCTTTTTATGTTTATGAATACAATAATCAAAAATATTCAAAAAAGGATAATTCTATCTTTTCTAAGCATTTCCCACAATGAATTGCACAGCTCCTGGCCTAGAGTAAGGAATTAATTTGTATCTGTAGAATGAATGAATCGATAGGAGACATAAATAATTGTATTTAAAAGACATACATATTCTTCTACATATAGCTTAAATTATGAGAGAAAATTATTTTATAATACAATTTGAATTGATAAAATACTGAATGCACATCTATCAACATGCACTATCAGATTATTTCCTGAGGATATCATAGGATACATATTCATAATAAACATTATAGACAGAGATTGTAAAGAATTCCATTATATTTTGAATATATAAATATTTTTAGTCACAAAGGCTTGTGGGAATGGTAGATTAATTAAAGAGTCTGAAACATTTTTACAAAATGCTGCTTTAAAAAAATAATGGTTTATACAGAACCCAACATAAAAAAGAGAAATTAGGAAAGAAGTCAGGTATTCAAGTGTCAGTCATCTGAAGCAGAAGCAATTACATTTCCTAGGATTAGAAAAGGGATTTGCTTTAGGATCTGGGACACAACAAAGTTTCTAGGTATGTGGGTTGGAAAATATCATGAGCATGTAGCTAGCTAAACAATTAAGAGTTTCTTCTGTGTCTTAAGTAAGGTTTATGACAGTCTTAACTGTAAATAAATCATGGTTAAATCCTTTGACACATTCTGAAATGTAAATTATTTGATTGTTTGTTTAAAATAAACCATATGGCTTAGAAACCAGATGTTCCTCTCTTACATTTATAAATTTACATGGCAGGCCTATGTTAAATATAATATTCAGGGTCTATAAATATACCTGACATATACTAGAATACTTACAAAATAATAGTGTTGAAACTATTGATACTCTTTATATCAAAATTAATAATTCATCATCATTTAAGAAATGAACATTTGTTTTTTACATCATTAAATATGGGATTTAGTTTTAATTATATGTTTCTGGACACATCTGTATACTTTGTAAACAGTTTCATCTTGACATTTACAGAAAAAAAGTTTACTTGCACAATAATTACATAGCATTGTAGATATTATTTTGCAGAATATTTGTATCACAGGGATTGTGAATGAAACTTCTGGAAAGAATCTGTGCCTGTAGGGACTGGTTGACTGATGAGAATTTCATTACAGTGAAGAGGTTATAATATTGCAGACTCAGGGGTTTGCTACCTTATCTTGAGCCTGTTCTATTCCTCCAGAACAGTCATTACTTGGTTACCTCTGTGCTGATGCTAACATGTGTCTAATAGACAGAAACCTTTCATAATCCATTAACTTAAAAGATCACTATCTTCCATGAACGCCAAAGCAAGGAATGTAATCAGATAACACCCAGGGCCTTTAAAAAAGCTTTCCTCATGTTGCTGTAACTGCCTCTCAGATGGACTGATAAATTTATCTTCAAATTCTCTGTGATTTTTGACTTTCTTTCTTCCATAAAATTATAATAGTTCATGAAACTGCTTCCACATTGGAACATGGAATCTGGAGTAAATTAAGTTTGTGTTCCTGGGTCATTGTCTCTTAAAATGGCTCCAAAAACTATCTCTTATTTACTTAAAGATGAGCAATGTGGTTTCTGCATCAAATGAAGCTAATTAGAGATACAGAAAATTTAAATCATGAATATCTGATCAGTCAGGAAGTCTTACAGCTATTTAGATATAAAATATGTTCATTTGAATCCCATTTACAAATCTTCAGGTTGTATATTATTTTTAATGAATTGGATTAAAATACCTGTTTGTATTCTTCCGTGTTCTTTTCTACCTACCCAAATTTGTGAGATTAAAGAAAAATCCCTCATAACCAAATTTTACTCCCAATACATTCTTGTATCAATCATCTTCCACTAGTGGGTAGCCATCTTATCTGAGACTACATTCTTAGAGAAAACTTCCACTCTATATTTAAGAAGATAACAATTCAGTAGCTCTACAGCTAGTGATGGGTTTGCACCCAACTCTTCTTTCCTTGTTGGGTTTTGGTCTGACTTGAGGTGTTCGAAGTCTTATACATGTGAGGTCATATGTTTACCTGTATTGTGCAGCATCAAATACCCCCTAAGCCTCTTAAACTAATCGTAGCCACTCTTCTTCAGTAATTCTCAAGCTTTGGAAAAAGAGTTTGTCATATACATCCTCTTCATACACCTTTTTAATAGTCATTTTGTTTTAGGAATAGTTGAGGGATAGAAAATCATGCTAGAAAAACTTTAAATAATACAATTGGTTCATTGAAGGATTTACTAGTAAAATGGCTTTGGAAATACTAAGTTCTGAGAGTTTTATTTAGCTAAAGGAGTACTAGAGCTGTACTACTGGAAGATAAGAAGCATGTTGTCAAAGTTACTTTGTACAATATTTGAATTTTGGGGTTCCTGGAAAATTATGTTTCTGTAACTACTCACTAGAATTGACTCCAAATTGAGCCCCATTCCCATGACAAAGGCAGATAATCCTCACTTACAGTTAGATATTAAGACCATCACCATATTAAAGAGCATGCCTCTTAACTGGTAGCTGAATGAGGAAGCAAAGGGTGATAACACTTACTAGATCTTGATCTACCATTGAGTCTTTATTAAGAGAAGCACAATTCTGCCAGGTGGACAAGATGACAGGTGAGTAACAACTATGGAAAATGAAAAACACTGTTGTACTTAAGAAATAAACAAAAAGGACAACCAATTAGAAGAACCACAAAGCTGACTAATGGTCAGTCTATCCTTATCCTCAAGCACACTCAGATTCTGGCTGTGTTGCAGTACACAACAAATAGTTTCACCTATCTCACCATAAAAAATAACAGCAAATGCATATGCATATGAAGAACTTGATAGATATAATCCAATTATTCTCCATACCCACAGAAACTTATCATGAAAAGCTGAAAGTTGTCAATTTCTATTCGAAGATCACGGTGGGAGAAGGTCCATGTGTAAAACTCATCTGAGAAACTGAACTTAAATTATGCACAACCCACTAAGCCATATCTACTTATTGATAAAACATCAATGAATTGTTTAAGGAAATAGTTATTTTAACATTATTAATATTTTAGGGAACTAAAATTTATCAGTAGGTTTCATTGGAGCAAAAAAAAGTAATGGAGAACAAATAGAGTGCAGATTACAACTGTAGACACTCTTTGGGGGGCAGGGTTGAAACATCACTTCACTGTGTAGACCAGGCTAGCCTTGAACTCACAGACATCCACCTACTTCTACTTCCTCAACATAGGAATTAAAGGTGTGTGCCACCGCTGCCTGGCTCACTATAGTCATTTTTATATTACTTTATCAATATGAAATATCCATGAAGTAGATAAATAGTGTGCATGTAATAAAAGAGTAGGCAAAATTTAATGATTCATATTTAAAATATATTTGGGGAAATATTTGCAAGAAATATATAGTAAGAAAATAATTTTCCTTTGGCCATATTTAGCTATCACTTCCCAGGAATCTGAAAATATTCTTTTTTTAAAATAATTCTATAAAAGTGTCATAGAATCTGTTAAGGGCAGTTTTCAGCTTTTGTGCTCCAGCAGATTCTGAGTTGGTGTCTCTAAAGCTGGGTGTAGTTAGGTAACTGCTCTCTATTAACAACCTTGGGTAATTCAGACAATAACATCGGTAACCTTCTGTGAGCTTTCAGCCCAAAACTTATTTGAGTAAATTCAGGAAACAAAAACTTTGAATCTACATCTTCTATCAACAGGAAAAAACAACCTGGAGAAAAATCAATTTATGAACGATTAAAGATTCTGAAACGGTGTCTCATTGTCCTTGAGCTTTGCCCATCATTCCGGGCTGCACGGCCCTAGTTGCTATGGCGAGCTAGTTTTATTTTGTTGGAGATATAGAAGTATTTTCTGTACCTTTTCTTACATAGAAAAGTAACTTGGAGATTGGAGAGATGATTCAGCAAACAAAGTGCTTGCCGTGCAAACATGAGGACCCTATGCATTTTATTGGAGCTGGTACCATATTACATATCTGTAATCCCGCTTGTCCCACAGCAAGATGCAAGGTAACAACGGGAGAATCCCCTGAAGCCCACAGGCCAGGTAGCCTTGTGTATACCACAGAGAATCTTAAGACCCAGCCTCATGTAAGGTGAAAGGTGAGAAGCATGTGTATTATGGCGCACATTTGCCTACACACACACACACACACACACACACACACACAAACACACACGCATACATACAGCACATACATTTGCAAATGTATACACAAACACAAATCATCAGGTCTCTTTAGTCTTTGAGTCTGCAGAGCTTGCAGAGACGTTCTGCTCACTAAATGTTCCAAGGAAACAGATTCTGATTATTTTTTGCCCCTACCCTTACCCTTAATGATAGAAAAGCTCATATTTCAGAGTAGCCTGACTCTGGTTTTGATCAAGACTGATCAGCAGCCAGTTGTCCTACTGGTAAATGGAAGAAACTGCTAAAGACAATGATTATTGAAACAAAAAGGGCAGGATAGGCATAAGCCCTTGAAGGGACTGCAACCATCCCAGTTACTTCCTTCTCTGCATTGCATCTCTAAGCATCCTTGGAAAGAGGAACTTCTTCTGACATGTACTTGCACCAACGTATACTATCTAAGCGCAGAATGCAAATAATGGAGTCAGTTGATCATGAATTGGAACTTCTAACAGTGTAAACTCAAATGAACTTTTTTGTAGACTAACCTATGGTATTTTTGCAGTAATGAATAATTGCCTAGCATCTGCATTTTAATAAACATTTGTTAGATGAATGGTTTCTTTTATTTTCACATCATAGTTCAAAGATCACTGCTATGTGCATTAATTAATAACTACTTCAATTTCACCTTTTTCTAATGAGAGAAAATACTTAATTTTACAATTGAAGTTGATGTGGAGATAAACCATTTAGTAAACATTTTTGTGCTCATAGCTGACACTACTACATGAGATTGAAGTTATGAGCATAACCGTCTCGACATCGTTAATTAGTAATTCTATAGTACAGTAGTGCTGTTATTTGTAAAGAAATTTAAAACTATTTAGTGAAAATTCATCTCTAGTTTGCTTGTCATTCGCCTATTTGTCTATTCAAGGCAAACAAGGAAGGGCTCAAAATTATCACAGTATTATATAAAATCATTAATAATTGACATAGTTAAAGTTAAAATAGGACTTTTACCCTTGGCAATTAAGATTCATACTGCAACTGAGGGTTCTGTGGTCCCAAATGTTGAATGTGGGCAATTATTCCAATGATGAAAATAACACTTTAATTTGATTTTTTTAGATTTTGACCCATTTCTTAAAATATTTATTCATATTTAGTCATGTTCCTGGCAATATAGAACCTACTGGTTACATGCATGAAATACTAAGGTATGTGAAGTTTTTGATGACATACATTGATAGCTCACAGTGGTAGATAAATATAAAAACCTCAAAATTTTAATTTACCAATTATCTCATTCATTTATTTACTTTTTATTAAAAAATTTCCACCTCCTCCCCTCCTCCCATTTTTCTCCCCCTCCCCCTGCTTCCTCTCCCCCTCCCTCTCCAGTACAAAGAGAAGTCAGGGTTCCCTGCCCTGTGGGAAGTACAAGGTCCTCCCCCCTCCACCGAGGTCTAGGAAGGTGAACATCCAAACAGACTAGGCTCCCAC
>LOEQ01002353.1:145610-155799 GCA_001685075.1 Bramus lutescens | reverse complement strand
TCTCTCTCTCTCTCTCTCTCTCTCTCTCTCTCTCTCTCTCTCTCTCTCACTTGTACTCATAAAATCATGTCTTCCTTTGCAGAAAGCCACACTGACATACTGACATTTGGGAAAGTCTCCTGCAGGCCACACAGTTACTGCTGTGTTTCACTCACATATCAGTCCAGCTCATCAAACAATAAAGGATTGCAAAAACCAGTGCTCCAGGAGGGGGAAAAGTGAGTTTGCTGATTCAAAGATCAAAAGGAAACCAGGAAAGTTGCTTAACTTCGGTTTTGGAACCATACTTCGGTCTAGGTCACTATAGTGTTCAATTATCCGGAGAACTTCTCTCTGTTTCTCTTGTCTTTCTGTGACTGTGAGATTAAATTAAGGCACTTTATTTTTTTTATTTAATACCAGAACAAGAGGACTGAAAGATGGCCATTTAAGTTTCTTTTTTTTTATTCTTTTATGTACCGCTAGTATATTGTGTCCATTGAATATAATAGTGAAATGTTATATCTGTACTCTCTGAGGCCAATGAATATGTTCCTTTTTCATATAGTTTCTTAAATATTTCCCCAAACCATCTGATCTTATCATCTGATAGGATGCTATATTGCAGAGGGGTCACTAATGGGGACTCAATTATGGTTAACTCCAAAAAAACTAGAATTATGGCTATCTACCCCAATTATAGGACCCATAGTGTGAGTGTTTGTGTAAACCTGAATTCATTTTGAAATATATGACAGGCTATGTCTCACATAAAGATTCAGAAAAGAGGGAACATTGGTTTTTATTCCTGGAAGTATCAGATATATACCAACTATTGACATGCTATCTAAATATCTATATATAAAAACAAATACATGTGCACACATATGTCGATGCAAATATAACTATACATATTCATTAGTGTACAAATATAAACATGTACACTTGTATACCCTGTTTATGTTTAAACTTTATTAAATATCTTGGCTTTCTAATTAATTTAACTTATTTTTGTTCTCTTCAAACACAAATTTAATTATTGAAACTTAAAAAATATTTATATACATATCGAGAAGTTTTTCCTTCCTCGTTTTCTCTCTTCCCTTCTCCTACCTTCCCTCCACCTCGACCTCCCCTATCCTCATCCACTCCTCCTACACTACTGTTCCGAAAAGGCCAGGCCTTCCGTGGATATCAACAAAACATGACATATCAAGTTGCAGTAAGAGCAAGCATCACCACTTGTATTAAGGCTGGGAAAGGCAACTCAGCACGAAGAAGAGATTTCCAAAAGAAAAAGTATTAGAGACAGCCCGTATTCCCACTGTCAGAAGAGTCTAGCAAGTACACCAAACTGCATAACTGTTGCAAATATGTACAGTCCCTAAGTTCATCCCATGCAGACTCCCTGACTGTCAGTTCAGAATTTGTGAGTTCCTATGACCCAGGATATGTGATTCTGTGGATTTTCTTAGGATGTCCTTGACCCCTCTGGCTCATATGATCCTTCCTCCCTCTCTTCAGCAGAATTACCTAATCTTAGGATAACGTTTTATTAAGAATCTCTGCATCTGTTTCTATTAGTTACTAGATAAAGCCTCTCTGATGAGAACTATGGTAGGCACCTATCTATGAGTATAGCAGAGTATTGTTAGGCATCATTATGTTGGCATTTTTTAAATTTCTCTAATTGTGTTTGGTTCTATTTTAGGTCTCTGACCATCTAGCCTTTGAGAACTGGGCTCTAGGCAGTGTTAGGGGTGTGCTTACTAAACGTTACAACTTTTAATATTGGTATCTCTATATTCTCAGTTATCAAAAAAGTGGGTATCTGTGGTCCTTCATTTTTCATAAGCATATTAAAATCAATTGAGCTAGCACAGCAATAATAACAAATAGGTAATCAGTTTCTCAAGCTGACTGACTTCTTATTTTGATAGAACATGCACAGAAATAAAGCAAAACCATACTTCACTATATTTAGGCACCAATGGACTTTGTGTTTCCATTGCACACACTGAGGAAATGGGGCGCATACAGGTTTGTAGTAAAAAAATTACATATGCTTTCAGGTCTAATGAGCACATTGATCTAGCCTTTTCTCTGTATATAAGTCCTTAGTATTTTCTGAGAGCAAGGAAGTGGAATCCATTTTCTTTCTAATACTCATTTACTAATTTGTTCAGCCCAGAATTCCAACCAAAAAAAATTTGCCAGAATCTTTATTCTAAAACTTGAAAATCAATTCATTTACATAGACTACAAAATTGGGAAGGTTTTTTTTCTATTTTAGCATATTTCCTTGTATGACCAGTGTTTTTATATACACCCCTTTCTTAGTGAAAGGTAGCTTAATACAAATACTCTTTTTCAAACAATCTGTTTTCTCAACACACTGCCAAAAAAAATCCAGAAAATCAAATGGAGAATGATAAGTCTGGTAGCCCCACAGGTACATGATTTTTTCAAATATTAAGTGCCATTTACTTGAAAGACTTTAGGTTTAGAAAACAAAACACCAGAGTGATGACCAATCCCATTATTTGGATGGTGGAGAAATCCTTTGGTAAGGAGACATGAGAAGACACCCAGTTTCTATTTTTATTAAATCTGATGGGGAACAGGAAGGAATACTACTTGAAAATCTGTACCTTATACTTGCAAGTAAATTACCATAATTGTTTAATAGATGATTGATATTAAAACCATAGTCTATGTTGTCTGGGAAAACTAAGAACTATTTTGTGGTGACTATATTTGCCAGTATAATACCTCTTAATTGAAAATTATGTGTCATGGGTTGAAAATTGAAACTCTGATCTTCATGAAAAATAGGACACAAAAGCTACTATTACAAAGAATCAGTAATTGGTTTTGCTTGATTTGTGCACGAATTTCACCTGCTGAAGTTCTCTTTTCTCAGTTTACTTAAAAATGACTTAGGATATATATTGGTATGTCAAGTTTCTATTTTCTTTTTAAATAAATAGAGAAAATGAAGACAAGGGAAGGATAGAAGGTATTTCGTACTGTTATAGAAAATAGGAAATTATTTAGAAAAACAGAGCTCTTAATGATTTAACTCAGAATTCATTAAGCTCATACAGCAATGCTGTTTAGCAAATAGAGGCAAAACGTTTCTTAAAATAACCATGTCTCAGATGAGACTGTCTAGTTCTCCTCTGGGTTATTTTCCCATGTTTTCACAAGCATTCCAGTTTCTAAAAGAAAATCCACATTACGCATGTTATGTTGTATAATCGTCAGTTGTATCTTTCTTATCACTGAAGTAACATGAATATATTCATGTTTTTACCTGAAATGAAAATGTGTCAGATCAATTCCTTCACTCTGATTTCTACCTTTGACAATGGGATTATTACAAATTATCCTGAGGCATACATTTCCTACTAATATCATGTCTCAAATGCAAGCTTTCTATGGTAGTTATTGTTCAACACTATGTAACCAAAGAGAAATGTCACCTAGTTATTAAACTGTCAGAACATTAAAGGCAAATAAATCATAGCTAAACATAGAGTATATAAATCCATAGTCACAACCAATTTCTCCAGTAAAAAAATATAAAAGATATATTCATAACTAAAGGCCCAAACTGAAATTCATTGTCTTTCATTACTTACAAAAATAATCATATCTTTCATCTCTTAAAATTATTAGTTATTAAAGATTTGGGAGATGTCTCCATGAAATAAGTACTTCCCATGTTAACATCACAAATAGACTTTCAAAGCCTAGAAATCTGGACAGATTGTAGATAGAATTCAAAGAGGGAGAGATGAGGTACCACTGGCAAGATGGTTAGTTAAACTAATTGTACTTTGTCTGTAACCATGTCATTGATTGTTAGAATCTTTAACTGAACAGTGTTTTTTTTATACAGAAAAACCATACATTCTTTTATTATCCTTTCATCAAGGACAAAGTAAAAAGATTCATGTAATAGTGCCTGTGGGTTGCTATTGAGTTATATTAATGCACACAATACACTATAAACATTATTTTCCATTATTTATTTATTTATTTATTTATTTATTTATTTATTTATTTATTTATTTTGTAGGTATCTTGTTTATGAGTATGTGCCTAACATCACTGTTTTTCTTTAATTCTACATCCTGATCTCAGTTAAAACTGGCCATTCTTCTTCTTGTACCAGATTAAAACCAAAATTTGAAACATGGAAATCATCTGTACTTATATTATCATATTTCTTTTTCCAAAGAAAATACTGTTTATTAAAAATGCACAAAAGGTTTCTTAAAATTGTTACCATGACTGGCACAAGTATTCAGAGTCATTCCTGTAGATATTGTTTAAGGGGCACTTTGATCAGCTACTGTAGTATAGCCATTGTATTGAAATATTACAATCAGAAAGAAAGTTTCTAATAACTCAGAAAGTACTGAGAATGTCTTGTTAATACTCTGAAATTAGGCTGGGCAGTGGTGGTGCAAGTCTTAACCCCTACACTTACGAGACAGAGGCAGGGGGCATCTCTGTGAAATTTGAGGCCAACCTGATCTACAGAGTGAGTTCCAGGGCAGGCAGGAGTGAGTACTCAGAGAAACTATGTCTCAAAACAAACAAATAAACAAAAAAACAATCAACTACCCAATCAACCAAGCAAAAACAGTCTGGAAGTAAATAACTCACAGGTCTTAGGAAGTCCCTGAAACTCACCAAATTCGTTAACCTCCTACCTTCTCCAAGTTAAGAAGCATGAAAATTACTGAGGAGAGGAGGTTCTCAGACTCACCCAGATACATCATTCTCTGAGCAGTAACCATGTCTGCTATGATTTCATTTATTGATATATGTTTGATATGTTCCTTCCCTTTTAAATAACTTCTCACCTAGATCATTGAAATGACCCCCCACCACACACACACAACTCACTTCTTTGGCAATGTGGTCTTCAATTATTACCCTAGACTCTTGTTGCTTTCCAATGTGTGAGGAGCAAGCATGTATTCATTCATGTCTACTGAGGAACAGGCCACACAACAGCCCCATTGATAGGCACACAGTTCCCATTCAAATGTCCTTAGGAATATAAAAAAAAGCCTGTTTGAGACCGGCAGTGGCAGCTTACACCTTTAATCCCAACACTCGGGAGCAGAGGCAGGCAGATATCTGTGAGTTTGAG
This sequence comes from Bramus lutescens, assembly GCA_001685075.1. Taxonomy (NCBI): domain Eukaryota; kingdom Metazoa; phylum Chordata; class Mammalia; order Rodentia; family Cricetidae; genus Bramus; species Bramus lutescens. Next base: position 150,650 of record LOEQ01002353.1, on the reverse strand, counting down.
ATCAGCCTGTTGTATAAGAGCTAGTTCCAGGACAGGCACCAAAAGTAACACAGAGACACCCTGTCTCGAAAAAATGAAGAAAAAAAAATACAGTTTGAACACTGAGAGGAAGATTGGGAGGACAAACAAACTACAGGGAAATCTCTACAAAGGAAATACCGGAATCATCCTTGAACATTGAAATTCCAGCTCCGTTTTGTATCTTTGTTATGTTGGTGAACTGATTGTAATCCTGTAATCTAGTTAGTAATATTAACAATCATATCTATTTTTCCTTAGTGCATTTGCTTTTCGGGTGATGCTACCTACAACCTGTAATAGCAATGGCCATATTACCAGTAGTATTAAAGTTAACAGTGACAAAACAATTGTGTTTTAATTTTTCCCTTTGTGACAACTTCTTTAACTTGTGTGCCCAATGCTGGAAAGAGTAGACAGAGAGTTTAACTGGGGCAATTTCAAATGGAATGAAAAAACATAGGAATTGTACAATATAAAGTGCTTTATTACCTTGCCTCTCTCTCTTTCTTGATTATTCAGTAATTGCTTATTACTGTATCACAATTAGAGAGGAACTTTGTTATAAACTGAAAGTTTTGTACAAGGAAGAGCAAAACTGATGTTGTCAATTGAGCGGAAAGGAAGCCGGAAGCCAATATGCAAACAATTGCTTTAAAACATCAAAGTGATTCATTTGTTCAGTAGGTATTTCTTGAGCAGTCAGAGAATTCCAGGCTTTGTGCTTATGGTCTAAAGGCTAGAAAAGGAAGAATACCTACAATGCCTTATATGCTGCATGGTGAGAATGAGATGAATTGAAACAGGCTGTTTTGCAAAGGAAAACAGAAAACTCAAATATTTCAAAAAGTAACTTATGAGAAGCAGATCAGTCATCAATGAAACTGCAGTGCTGTATGTACACAGAGAAAGAGAAATAGAGAAAGATGGGCTGCCTTTGAGTATTAATAAAAGCATTTTCAATAATATTGTTTAAATGAGTAAATAATGCTGCTAAGAATTCCCCTAATGGACTGGAAATGGAAGGGGGTTAGTGTGGAAAGATATATTTCAGCATTTATATTTCATCTTCAAATTTGTGATTAAATCCATATGCTTTTCAACACTGTCTTCCATTTATTTGAATTGTTGTTAGCTGATTAAAATATATTGAGAAGAAAAAAATCTAAGTTGAATAAATGTGAATGAAAGTGGCCTATATTATTATTTTTACTTGTTTTTCAAAGAAAAGTAGGGATTAAATTCTAACTTGTGGTAATAAAATATGAATTGTTAAAATTTATACCAAACAGATATTATTTATTGAGAAAAGTGTTTATGTGCTCTTAGGAACATCTGCTTAATGAACAATTTGAGAAATAAGCAGGAGCTGAACCAGACATATTGAAAAGCATGCTGCAAAACAGCAAAGAAAAGGAATCAAACACCAGACCAAGGGTAAAAGAAGACTCAAGAATGGCAGACTGCCACAGTTGATCTCCTTTGCTTCTCAGTTATTGCTGTCATTTTGAACACCTGGAAAAATATATGAAGGAACTTAGTTTTTCTCAAGATTTCTTCTTTAGTGAAAAATCAATCATACAACTTCAACACCCCAAAAAAACCTAAAATATCAGGGCAAATTTAGGTGTCAGTCAGACACAAATTTCACAGAAACCAAACAGTTTATGCTAAGGATTCCAGGAGGAAAGAAGGGTGAAAATTAATTTAATGCTGCTGACACATACCAATGATGTCATTTAGTTCACCGTGCCCTTAGCAATGGAATGCTTCAGGTTTTCAAAGGAAAGAGGATGGTCGTTTAGCCAAGGCTTTTGAGTATAGCCTCTCTTCAAACCATTCTAAGATGAGAGTGAGGTAAAGTAAACAATAAGCCAATTTTGATCTAGGCTTTGAGAAGCATTTGAGAAGCCTTCTGTTTGTGGTTTTGTGACTTCACTATTATCATGATCACAGGAAAGGTGGCCTGCTAAATGAAAGACAAGTCAAGAAGAATCAGAGGCCATTGCTAGTGGGCAACACACAAGTTAGATTCAGATATGTACCATATGTCATCAGATTCCATAGAGCCACAAGACACCTACCTGACTTCAGACACCTGTGCCACAGTAACATATGTCTCTCAAAATAATTGTTATTGGTCAGTATTGTATGTTTCTATACATATGCTTGACTTATATGTTGGTAATTACTTAATTAACTCAAAAATGTAAATCCTGCATCCCCACAGATCTGTGTGCCAAACACACTCAAATATTCATCACTTCCTAAAAAGGACTACATATTAAGATATTTCACCTTTCTGAACATCTTCCACTCATCTCTGTAACTTCTTGACTATTTACACATTGAAACTTATCATGTGTATGAACGCTCTATTGAATTAACGTCCCTAATGCAATATACTTGAACACTCACTTAAACATCTAATTCAATATACTTGACTACTTCAACAAGCACTATCATTTTATACCCAAACCCAAACTGATACTGGATGTGATGGATAATTCCTGCAATCCTGTCTCTAAAGAAGTGGTGTTTGGCCAAAATTATCTCAGGTCCTGTACTTCGAGGCCTGTAGGACTGGCTTGACTTTGAGGGAACCAAGGGAGGATGAAACAGCAAAAACTAGGTAGACGCCTCTCAAGTCAGAGGGCAGGCTTTGGTGTCTCTAGTTGGCTGGAGGTACCCCCAAATCACACTATGTTATTTAACCTATATAAGCTGATGCTCACAGTAATATACTGAGTTCCTGCTTTGACTCGACTCCCTATCGCATCTGATTGTCCTGTGTCGTGGGGCTGCAGAAAGAGCAGATAGTGCACTCACCTTTCCCTGGGAAATAAGGAGGCTAAGGAGGCCTAGCAAAGTCTCAGTAGAAGAATCAGGAGTTCAAGGTCAATCTCCTTACATGGCAATTTAAAAGCTAGTTCAGGCTACAGAAAACCTTGCTTTGAAAAAACAAAGAGTGCTTGAAAGACGACTCTGCAGATCAATCCACTTCTTCCCAGAGAGCCTGATAGTGATTCTCATCACCCACACGGCAGCTCACAAGCATCCTTAACTTTAATTCCAGGGCACCCCAAACCTTCTAGTTTCTGTAGGAGTGTGGAGACGCACTGACAGGCAAAATGCTTATATATAAAAACATTGAATTTTTAAAAATTGACTAAATCATACCAAAAAAACACAAAATTTCTAAAATAATGACAACAGCAATTATTTTTAAGAACAAATTTTAAAGGTTCTACCATCCTTCAAGATATTCTGGCCGACTGAAATGACAAATCACTCAAGATTTATTACATTTCTGATAAGAAAGTATGGACAACTATAGTTTACCACTGTAGGAAAATGTAAACAGATGAACTTGTTTCTACTGCCTCTGTCCTTCCAACTTAATTATGTAAACAGAAGCTAATTATAACAGATGAAAATTCATAATCACGTCTGAGAAAAAAGCATCATATTGTGATTGAGTTGAGTTTAGTGATCTATTAAAATGACTTGTGCATTTAACCGTAAGTATCATTCTCAACTCTGGCCAAACAGGGACTGATTTAACACTTCTGAAATTGTTCTATGAAACCCATAAACATTATATTGGTTTCCATTCTTAACTTCGTTCATAAACCTGAGTGAGAATGAGAGCATAGAGTGTAGATTCTGTCTGTCCAATAACAATTAAAAATTGGAGGAGTTTGAGCGCATAACTGTTGCATTCTAAAAAACCTGTTCCAGAGAAATATCCTACTGAGTCCCAATCTGCTGAATTCTGCTGTAATGGTTGAAAATAGAGCTAGTGATCAAAGTCCCCTGGTGAAAGGAAGCACATGGGGAAATCAAAGTGACAGGACACTTTGCTTCAAATACAGAGGGATGGCTTTGGTAACAAGTCTGGGTCAATTAAGCTGAACACATAGCTTAATATATTCAACGTCTGCAAAAAGCACTGGAAAGTCCTTTCTATGCCAAATGAAAATTACCCTTTTGCATCAAGTCTTTGCATTGAGTGATAGGATATAAGCTACAGAGCATAACTACCACGAGATCACAGATGCTACCACGAGAAATACAAGAACAAAAGCATATCTTTATCATGGAAGCAGTTCTACAGAGACTCACAGCAACTAAATACTTTCCCCATTGCTATGGTAGGATTAGACCTCTGTGCATTTACAATCAAATTCGACAGAAGAAGAAGATGAAATCCCGAGCCTCCATCCACCTTCCTTTAGCAATGAGCATATTTACAGTATGAAAAAGAAACTTTATGCAGATTGGTTACTAGAAATGTGTAGCTATAGGAATAAAGATAGCAAGTGCATCACTGAATGAAACTTTAGTAAATTAAAATGAGAGTGAAGGTGTTCTCACTCTTCTCTCCTCACTTCTCCTCCATCCTCTTTTCTAGGCTTCCTGCATTTCTCTCCTCCTTTACTAATTCCCTATCTTGACATAATACAGAGTATGCATATCCATTCAACATTTTTTGTCTTAAAACTTAAAAACTGGGAAATCAAGCATTTAATCTAGGTGCAATGAACCACACTTGTAATTCCAGAATTGGAATTACAAAATTGGAGGCAGCTTCGTCAGTTATTCCGGGTCATTCTGGATAACATAACGAGCTCCTGGCTAGGTGGGGCCACATGAAAATACATTTAAACTAAATAACACAAAAATCTGCACACTGAATTATAGACAACAGAATTTTGAATACTTAGCTGAAGGAAAGATACTCTTGACAGTAATGACAGTATGATAGTTTGTTTCTACTCCATTGCTGTGATAAAATACTGACCAAAAGAAACTTGTGGGCAGGAAAGTTTACCTGGGTTTCAGATTCAGGTTCATCATGAAGGAAATCAAAAGCAATAAAGCAAGACAGGATCCTGGAGGCAGGAGATAAGTAGGGAATGTGGAGGAACACTGGTACTGACTTGTTTCCCTTGGTTGCTTAGCTACCCTTCCTTCCTTCCTTCTTTCTTTCCTTCCTTCCTTCCTTCCTTCCTTCCTTCC
>LOEQ01002353.1:115353-126724 GCA_001685075.1 Bramus lutescens | reverse complement strand
CTCTCTCCGGGCAAGCCTCTCCCAGCCCTATTATAGGCCTGGGCTGCCAATCCCAAATCGCCACGTGGACACTGTCCATAGGTCCACGCATATGCAAGCCGCTTACGATCATCGCATGATCACAGCATGATTCTGGCTTTAGCCATATATGGAGTTGTTTATCTCAGAGAGCACTCRCWTTCGGGATCACGAGGGGTGGAAGCCAGTGCCATCTTTAAGGTGTGGCTCCACGTGGCTCACTACGGCAAGCAAAGCCCATTTGGGAAAAAAATGTGGCTAAGGTTTATTTTTTTAGTGTCTAGAATTCCTTTCCAAACCCTTTCAGGTTTTACATGAATTTTAGTCAACCATATTGATATCAATCTGTTGCAGGAGCTTTAAATTATTTTTTATTCTAAATTAATAAATTAAATCTATTTAAAACATTAAAATTGTATTTTTAATTAAAATGTTAAAAATAAAAGAAAAAAAATTTTTATTCACATTTTGCAAATTATTCAGAGAAGAGTTAAATCATTGTAGCAATTTATTACTACTAGCAGCTGGTAAAAATGATTCTCACACTTAAAAGCATACTAATGATCCAAAGTGTATTGAATTTATTTTGCTTAATATTGTATCTGCTCTTTGCATTTTGTCTTTCAATATTTTGAAAATATTATTCTGCATCTTTTTTATTCATGTTCCTTAAAATATGTGGATATTTCTAAATTACTTTTAATGAGAATATATTAAATATCAACTTTAATGATTACATTTTGGTAATTTTTTACTTAACTTGGAGCACCACATAAAAGTAAACTGTATTTAAGGAAATATTCCATTTTTGCATATTGATATATTTTAAGTGATATTACTACTCATAATTCAAGTGTAGAATTTGATAAGCATTTATGGAACTGCACAATCAGGTTAGTGAAAGTATCTATATAAATCCATAAAAACTACTCAAATCTAATTTTAATCATTTTATTCTCTTACTTACTAACCAATTGTATCCTTAAGAATCAATAATACATGCATGTCTGCATTATGTGTGTGGTATGTTTGTAGTTTTAGCATTTTTACACATTTGATTATTATCTTTAACAGTAACATATTTGTACATGTGATCACATTGGCATATCCACCCTTTTACCCATAACATTTCCATTCCCACCAACCATATTTTTTCCCAGCTAGTCTCCTCCCTACTTACATTTCCTCCACGTTTTTATTAGTATAAGAAGTAGAAAATCATAGCTGTAGTGTGTTGGTGAGTGCTATAGCCATGCTGTATTCAGCAAACAGTGTTCTACCTCTGTCCTTTCCATTCTTCAACTCCCACAGTCCTTCACTTTCTTCTGTGATATTCCCTGGGCTTCAGAGTATATGACACATGTGGCACTTTGATTAGCTTTGCACTCAGTTACTTAATCCTCATATTTGACAAGTTTAGAGCTTCTGGTTTGACTACTGTCTATTAGCCTATGAACATAAGCATAAATATTAGAAAATTATTTAGCTTAAATCCATTTAAAAAAAATCAATAGATTCCTACATGAAGTCTGTGACATCTTTAGCCACAAACCTTTGTCTGGATCTACAGTCTCCAGTATAGATTCACTTCATTAAATTAATTCAGGAAACAGTCATGACCCCCAGAATACCAATGCCCCTTTTCAGCAAAGGACTTATTTTGTCAGGTGGGTAGTGTCTATAGCTGTATGTGATCACTGATAATCTTTCTCCCTCCAGGAACTTCATGAAAACTTGCAGCACTGTCAACACTAGGTGTCAGAGAGGAAGCTTCCATTCATTCCTGGTTTAATTTCTCTAAATCCTATATCCTGGTATCTTCAGTAACTGTGTCTCACTGTCTAGATCTGAATTGCAACAACGAGCAATACTGATACCCTGTATTTTGTTGGAGATACCTGGGGGTTCTTCAGGTTGCAATTCATATTTGGCACTGGAAGTCATGTTTGATAACATGCAACTTGTAGAAACAGTATTACCACAATGAAGAATGCCTCCAAGATATCCTGCATGCTTTCTTATTTTGTAGCCTCTTTCATCAGCACAATATATATAGGGATTCACTCATGTTATGTATATATCACTACTTACTTCCTTTTATTTCTGGACAGTATTTCATTACACACAAATACTAAAATATATTAATATGTTCATATATAAATGGGCTTCCTCATAGTTGCTTGATGTTAAGCAAATATAAACTAATGTTGAATATAAAATTGCTTAGCATATTCATATTCAAGTGGTTTTTAATGATATGTGATTTCCTTTTGGTATAAATGTATGTGAGATGAAAGTTTGAATAATGTTTTTGTTTCCAGCTCATTTTCTAAGAAATTGATATTATTTTCTTTAAAATATTATTCCAGTTTACATTTCTGAACCTCGTCTATGTTCTGATAGCATCCCATTACACACAGCTGAGAAATTAGCTGCCGTAATTAGAAGCCACTGCGATGTCACTGCAGTTTGATTTTTCATTTCATTAATGATCAGTGATGATGAGCCTTTTAAAGCAGGCTTATTTATCATTTGCATAGACGAGGAGTTCCTGGTCTTCTGGAAGTATGGCATATCTGAGAAAGGGGTTGCCAGTGACTCTGAGGTCAAGGGGAAGAGACACAGACCTCTCATTCTCCTTCCTTCACACTGTGATGGTCATAGCTGGTGGCCAGTGCCAGCTTTAGATGTCTCACTGCTCTAAAATCACAATTTCTCTAGATATTGTGCAGCCTGGTGTTCTTATGGTACTCCTTACAGTGCGAGTGGGAGTGTCTCTGATTCTTTTGCCTACTCTTGGACCCTTTTACTCCAGCTGGCCTTTCTTCTCCAGTCATGATATGAGGGTGTGTGCCCAGTTTTACTACAACTTGCTATGCCATGACATCATTGGGCTGCCTGCTCTTTTCTGAAGGAAAAGGGAGGAGTGGATCTGGGAAGAGGGAACATGGGAGAAGGAACTGGAAGGAGTGGGTGGAGGGAAAACTATGATTCGAATGTAATATATGAGAGGAGAATAAATATTTAAATAGTGGGAAACAGGAATAGGAAATATGAGCTGTAACTAGTTCATATTTTCAATTTTAAATTAGGTGAGTGTACATTTTGTTGAAGATAATCCTAAGTAGATAGACATGGGACACACCTGAATTCATGTCAGAATTACTTGCTGAATTCTCTACTGCTGACAGGACCCTAAAGCACTGCACAGAAACACAAGATAGGAGATACATTTTAATACATTAATTAAAACCAGCTTTCCTAATTAATTTTAACATCTCCTGTTATTTTCTGTCTCTGAATACCTAAATCACTAAATAAAATGAAAAGGTATTATCTTTTTAGACTTCTACAAGATTTCTTGTACCTCATTATCTCTAAACATGTTCACATTTACCTGAAAATAGCCATTGATTGCAGCAATTAAAATAACATGAAAATGTTTCTGCTAATTAGAAAGAATGGACTAAGATGTCATCTCTCATTTTGGACCCAGACATTAAACCAATAAATGATATTTCTCCCTTGGACTTAATCATAAACAGATTTCTAAAAAAATATTTTCATACGTGTTATAAATATTTTGAAAAACGAATGATTAGCTCAAACTTGTGTTTAATTTTGTATGTGTTTTAAAAGATTCTCCTTTTAATTATATACACATGAATTAGCAAAAGTTATCTAATGCATGTTTGACTAATGAAAGAGAAGTTGTGAATCAAACCACATTGACTTCTCAGTTCACTTGCTCATAAGCGCACTCATTTGTAAAATGTATTAAAAGTGTTGAAATAAAAGAGACAAAAAAAGAAGCCGCAAGAGACGTGTGTGGGAAACCTGAATTAAAGTTGAAACAATAAGATAACAAAGAATTTTAAGAAAGCACATGTTTTCTGCCAGGAAACTTCATACCAACTAATTTTTACTGAATTCCATGCTTATTATTTCATAAAATTGGGTTCAGGGATGAAAGAACTTGATGGAATGTGTTGAAAAAACAATGCTTCATTCTTGATGAAAATTAGAAGTAGTTACCTTGGGCTATGCCTCTCTATAGAAACAGAATAATGTAGATCACACTTCATTAATTGAAAATGAAAAGTGAAGAACTGCCACACAGATCTAAATCCCACTCTGTGCTGAGAGGACAGAAGGCAAGCAAGTTGAAACTGCTCCTGTCTGTTTCCCTAAATGACCTCTGTTCCCCCATTAAAATGCCTGCCAGAGACAGCTCAAGGCTGCCAGGACCATCTACTGCTTGCTCTAGCCAATACCAGACAATAGGCCCTGACCTTTCTATCTTAGAGCGTTTATGAAAAAGGCTCACAATTATGAATCTTTCCTTTGTCCCCTTGAGATGTATGGGCATTTCCTACAACTCAGAAGTGTCTTTCTCAAGCACCTGAAAGCCATTGCTTAGAAATGCAATCAGCAGGGGAAAGAAAAAGAAAGGAAAGGAAAGGAAAGGAAGAAAAGGAAAAGAGGCCTTAGTGTTGAGGCTCTGGGGACAGAACACAATCTGCATTTCCACAGTGGCCAGAAAGCCTACATAGCAGGCCTCACAACATCTACCCTGACCATCTCTTTTGTATTCTCTAACTGCTTGGAGCCCAAGTCTCTGTGTCTTGTTCCTTCATTTTTCCTTCAAATATCCAATCACCTAACCACACTTCAGGATAGAACTCAGAGTTTTCGGAAATCATCAGTATTTACTGAATAAAATCTGTTTAAGCAGCGTAAAATTCAGCTATGCTTTTCATTGCCAAAATAAAAGTGTTAAACACTCACGTAGGAATACATAACTCGCTCTAGATCCTGAACTTGCCCTCTTATAGAGCTGCCATAATTTAATGCATTTGGAACATTCAAGAGTTTAAAACATAAGGAAAATAGGCAGATCATTGAACTATCTAGTAATTTCACACTCATTTGTTACATTTACTGTTTATCTGAAAAATAAAGTCTGTCAAAGCTTGAACGACTATTAGCAGAAGAAATTTAGTCACTCATTGGTCATTGGTTCTGACAATATCGGTATGTTTAGCAATTTCTAATCAGGTATGAAATGTTCTTATGTGCAGGTTTTTTTTTTTAAAAAACAAAACAAAACAAAACAGTGCTTTGATTGAAAATCTGGAATTGTCAATGCCACAGGCTTCTTATCTTTAGTCAATGCTAAACTTATTTGAGAAAGCAACAGAATAACAATCATAAAATTTCAGACTTCTGAAAACCAAAAACTATCCTGAAGATAAATCTTTTACGTAGTACATGACCTCTACAACAACAAACACATTTTTAAGGAACCTCACTGGATACATTCCACATTTGGCTAATCTTCAAGCAGGTCAAGTACAGACTCTCCCTTCCATATTATTTCTTACATTGGTGACTTCTTCTCATATATATCATATTCAAGTCATTTAAAGTGTAGACAATTTAATTATTTTAAGATCTATACATTGTCCCCAGTAAGAGTCAATAATAATATAAGCGTTCCCACATCATCAGCTTCCATGTTTTATGTATTCCTACAAATGCAGAAGAAATGACAGGGATCACTTTGGTTGTGACTCACGAGAAATCATATACATATTTAAAACATTATGATTTTCGCATTGTTTTGTTAAATATTTACATGATTATCAAGCATTAACTTTGTTTATGACAATGTTGTGTCATAATGTCATGGGAAATAAATGCATGTGTGCTTTAAGTCTGAGGTCTACAAGTCAGCCACATCTAGAAATGTGTATAGGAACAAATGCACAGATTGAAAGGAAATTCTCTGCTATCGCATATAAATAACTGGGGTTTGTTAATGAGGTGCTATGGAATTAATTCTTTGGATACTAAGGAATAATGCACATGATTCCATAACTATGAGCACCATGAAACAAAACTTCCTTCGAGAAACACAGTGTTAATTGAACTCCTGGTAACAATTGTGGAGTCTATGATGTATAGCATCTCAGCTATCTAAAAGGGTAGGAAAGGAAGTGTCTACAGAAATCTAGAAACAAAATTTAAGATAAACTATATATGACGTTTTTTATTGGTTAATTATTGCAATTGAAATTGATGTATCAAAAACAAAACCACTAATATGGTAGTAGTGTATTGCCACGTGGCTGTGGCTTCTGAGGTAAAGTTCCATCCCAAGTATCTTTCTCTAGTGGGGCTATAAGGCATCTCCTGACTCCACCTTCTTCCTCCCTGCATGCAGTTTAGTTTGCCCCACCTAGCTCTATCTACCCTATCACAGGCCAAGGAAAAATTTTATTAATGAATGGTAATTACAGCATAGAGAGGGGAATACCATATCAGCCTTGTACAATGGAAACTCCCAAAATGCTACAAGGGTGACATCAGCTATGAGTCCAAGCAAACATTAATACATTGCCTGAACTGGCCAGCTCCTTTTATGAGGAAAGACTTCCCAGGAACTGATTGGGACATCAACTAATTGTGACTAACATTTTGTCCTTCCTACAAGATGATCTGGGGTCAGGGTGGCTCAGAAAATTGTGGAAGTTCCCAACCAACGACTGATCCAGCCTAAGACCCGTTCCCTGAAGGGATCCCACCCTGAAACAGCATGGAGTGCCAACACCCTGAGGCTGCATGGCCCAGTAACCTAGGATAAAAACAAGCCTGACTGGCAAAATAAAACAGGAAAGTTGTCAATGTAGTGATATTCTGCTGTACTCACAGATTGGTGCTGATAGTCATATCAGAGGAGCAGCGGGTGACAGTGGAGGTTCAAGGTGTCAGCCTACCAGAAAGAAACTACTGATGGGTAAATGTCAAACAGGCAAGGCCCCTAGACCACAGACCTGGGAATGTCTTTTGCTTTTGCTGTGCCTTTACATGTTTGCTCCTGTGATCTTTTCTGGATCTGGCATACTGTGAGTGGATATGCAGAGACCCCACTTCCCATAAAGCAGTGTGTTTATCTCATGGAAACATCCCGATCTACTGCCCATTTTTATCGGTGGATCAACAAGAAGATGACTCTTCACTAAATTGTACTGTCTAATTGATAAGAATAATGTTAGCTTATGCAGAGTTTTGATTAATGAAAATAAACACAAGGACATGTTACATAGCCAGGGCCTGTGAGTTTCACCTAAGAAGCTGTTTATATTGTAGCTCAACTTAATTATTAGAGAAAAACAACTGAGTCCCAGTAGCCCAGCAACTTTAAATTCTTTTAACCTTAATGTTGGGAGATGTGTTCACAGGTTTCAGAGGACATTACAGCTGAAATAAAGCTTTAAAAATAACAAAGTTAGACTAATGATGTTTTTGTTAAATAGCTTTGGGTGAAATCCATGAAGAAAAATCTCATGTTTTAAACGGGCACCTAGTTGAATGCAGAACCTTGTCAGGAAACAAGAACAAAGAAGTCCAGTTATCATTGGCTGACTTTCTTTTCTTGCTAAAGTCTCTTTTTGCAAGATTAGGGGACCTTAACCCTCATACAGGGTTGCATTGTCCAGAATTCATTCTAGGGAGAGTGCCTGGACTTACTGCAACTTGCTATGGTGTGCTTTTTGCTAGTCATGGGAGGCCTGCCTTTTTCTGAAGAGAATCAGAGAAGGGCTTAGAAAAAATGAAGAAGAGTAGTGGGGTATTGGAACAAGGAGGAGAGGAGGGAGGGAAAACTGTGGTCAGTATGTAAATCGTCATCCTTATAATAATCATTAAAATAAATACAAAATCTTACCAATTCCAATTAATGGAAGCAAGGTTTAACAATAAGGTTTTTCATGTGTACATGGAGTTAATAATTGTTTTTCTTAATTTGACATATTACCCACAAAAAATAACCCAAATGCTGAGCATGGTGAGTCTTCTCAGAGGTAATGGCATTTTTATGACAATATTATTCATAGAAAATTTATAGAAATATAAATATGAAGGATGTATAATTGCTGTGTAATTGTTGCAGTGCTCTTTGACTTTTGTCAATGAAGTTTGTCCTTGCATACAGTTCTTGTTGGAATGTTATCCTCAGACTTTCAAAGTACTTTGCCACAATTCATGTTAGGTATGTGCACCAGCTATTTCCTACAGACCACCCGGTGGCATTAAAACTGTATATCAAAAAATATGAGCAGGAGAAGCTGGCCACTCTATCTATTTACTTACAATGATAGTACCCAGAATAAGAATCATTGATTTTGAAGCCTGACTTGACTTTCTTCATATAGTTAAATAAAATAAATTTTCTGCTATGTAAAGCCCCAGGGTAACATGTCATTCTTTTTTTACTTCCTTTAGTATGACCACAGTTTTCTGAATAGTTTCTCTATTTAACTCATTTTTCTTCCTACATATTATTTTTGTCTCTTCCTTAATGAGTTATATTTTTGACATATTTAAATATTTCAGTGAAATGATCAACAAATGCAGACACCTTTCGATAGAAATTGTACCACAATTCAAATTTACCTAGTCATGATTTGTTCTAAACACTGTTTTGTACTTACTTTTCCGAAGGCCAAAGGAATTTCATGCAATATGTATGAAAAGGCAAGTATTTGGATAAGGCTGTTTTAAAAATATGTGTGCGGAACCAGAAACATTAAGCTCACCAAACAAGCCTTGGTAATCAGCATATAGTTTAGGACCTCAGCATAGAATACAGGAAACTGTACTCTAATATTCCTTTACCATTACTTGAGCTACATCTGAGATCTTCTCTCTGTTTTAACATACTCTATGCCTTCTTGGCCAGCAAAGGCCAACTAACCTTTGGAATCATAACTTGGAGTTCAACATTATCGGGGTAGGCCCCTAAAATGGTTTGAGTTGTAGGTAAATGAAATCAAGTGCACAATAGAACATTGGTCTTCGGTACCCACAAGCTACAGCTTTGTCTTCTTTCTCTGAAGCATTTACATGATGCATTACACACCAAAAATCTGTTGTTCATCAACTTTTTAGTACAGTCTGTTAGAGCATCATTACCTTGTGTTCCTCTTTATGCCGGTTCAAGTGAGACTTCTCAGAAAGTACTCTACCATCCAACCTGAAACGGTTGCCTCTCTCAATCATTTCTATCCCATCATCTGTCGTATTTTGTTAATATCTCGTAACAGTCACTACACCCTTTCTAGATACATATTTGCTGTTTGTCTTGTCCTAATAGTGGGGTACAATTTCTTTAACAATATAGATTCCATCTTGAATATAGTCATACTGTTTGCAAAATTGAAGGTTTCTGTCTAACTTGATTGGAAAATTTTTTTCCTTCTTAAAACTCCTCATTTCTTCCCTATCATCTAGAAGGCATGTTGTACAAACTGAAAAATTAACACATTTCTCCAAGAATGTTCTGTAGTCTTCATTAAGCTTTGTTTATACAATGCACTGACAGTCATGTGGTGAAACCAGCATTGAATGCTGAGCATTTTAAGATTACATAGTAGATTAAGAGCAGCCATATCTGAAAGAAAATGTGTCATCAAAATCATAAAGTATTACATGTGGTAATTTTATTTCCCAATTGTCACTTGCTTATTAAATATTTACCAACAAGGTACTGTATTTGAATTTATATCCATTGCAGTTAGAACGTTACATCATAATAGAAAAATCTTGAAGTCTCAACTTTATATATTAGGTACCAAATTAGTATATGGCATCATTTCTTGGATTTAAAATTGTAGCTTGTATGCTACACAAAAACTTTCATCATAAAAACATTTGTCATTTTAAAACACGTTGAAAACAGCACTCAGCATTCTCATCTGATAATTTGGAAGGAATGTTTGTAAAACCATAGATTCTATGTTCTTTGCTCAACCCTTGAAATTCTGACAATGATTCTACAATTCACTGGATATCAGAATGACTAGGAGGAGTTTCAGTGTCCATGACCAATTAAACCTGAATTTCTATGGGTAGAATCTAGGTATCAACATCATCCCCAGCTTTCCAAGTGACTGCAGTATTCAGACAAAACTGAGATCTACTACCCCAAGGATGAGTGGATGCAAAAATGGGCAGCATGCCTAATATATATGGATATAAACCGAGTCAGAGATGGAATATTTCTACTTAAACCTTATGCCAGTCAAGTTGAAGTTTTGCAGTTACATTATGTCATTATCTCTGAAATGTGCTTGGTTGAAATCCAACGAAGATAAATGAGCACTCTTCACAGAAATGGTTTAATTTGGCAGACATCACTGCTTCCACAAACAAACTGTTCAACAAAATCAATTCTTGAAATCATTATAACTTTAAGAATAGAAATTAAGAACTAAGAGGCAGGTGTTACATGTAGACAAGGCAACAGAAACACTTGCACTCATTTTGACTGTGTGCAGCACTGCTTCTCAAGGTACCTGGCTTTAAGTTTTGCTACACACCTTGGGTGGAGAGCATCCCACTCTCTGCTGTTCTAGAAACATTCTCCAAAACCATGACTCTACTGTCAGTTCCCACACTTCTCTAAGAACATACTTTACACAGATAAAGTATCACTATTGTTACTTGAAATGAAATGTGTGTATGTATGTGTGTATGCCAAAATATATGAAAGTGTTCACATATACACCAGAAACTTATCTATAAGTGTGTATCTGTACCCGCAATTCATGTATCTGGTTAGCTGTACTCTGTAGTTTTCTAGACATATAGTAATCATGTATTATCTATACCTTCCAATCTTGAGAAAAAATTAAGAACATTACCCTGTATTTTTCTATATCCCGTGACTGCTAAATTTAGCATATATCTTATACCCAGTAAAATATATCACATTTTGATAATAAATCATAGTTCTAATTTTGTTAAACTTCTGACATACAAGTTACATGTCATTCCTTAATTTAGCTGTTTAGGTCAAATACATAGTTTAAAAATAAGTTCTATTATTAATTAAATCATCACTAGGTTAACTGTAAAAAGGAAAATATGCTGTGGGGTACTATAAAAAGTAGAAAAAAAAACAAATAACAGTGTGATAGAATATTTATCTTTTGGTAATTTAGAAATCTTTTCTTTTTATGGTTTGGATTCTTTTTCCTCTACAAAGATTGCACTTTGGATCTCTTTATTTGTTTAAGGAAATTGGTATATTTACTTTTTTAACATAGAGAGCAAAGAATTTTGTTTACAAATTTTCCATTATAGTAGAACAAGTATGTGAATATGTGTAATAGATGACTTGACTTACTGAGAGTGCAATTGTTTGTTTAGCATCCTGGATGCCTTGGTTTAAGGTGACTAGCCTCCCTGAGACTAAATTGTGTGTCTGTGTGTGTGTGTGTGTGTTTGTGTGTGTGTGAATAGATAGATAGATAGATAGATAGATAGATAGATAGATAGATAGATAGAT
>LOEQ01002353.1:93761-115312 GCA_001685075.1 Bramus lutescens | reverse complement strand
ATAGATAGATAGATAGATAGATAGATAGATAGATAGACAGACAGACAGACATATCCACATTGACTGCCAGGGTATATATTAATTCTTATTACATACAAACACACACACATCACTTGCATAACAAAAGAGATTGAATTGTTATTATTTTTTCCTACCTTACATTTAAGTGGCATATATTAACTGGAGCATGATGAAGGGTAAGCAGATTTGCTTACATTTGATTCACAGTTGCAATTACTGACTAGAACTGCCTGTTGCACATTATCCTCTAACTGATTACACACTGTGTTTATTAATTGATTGTATTAATTTTATAGTTTAATTCTTTCAATGTAGGAATGGGGCAACACACTCATCTTAGTAGAAGGGTCCTCATCACTTCACTACATCCCAGCTGTTGCTTTTTCTTTGTTTTTTCTTTGTTGAGACAATGTCATACTCTGAGAGAGTCTGAATTGAAACTCATGGTCATTCTGTCTGTCTCCGCAATGCATAATGGTAATTGACAAAATCATTCCTTTATACAATATTTTAAGAATATAATTGAGCTCTGGTTTCATAGGTATCTGGCTTTTCCATCCATCCATCCATCCATCCATCCATCCATCCATCCATCCATCCATCCATCCATCTATGTACCTATCTTTTCATCATTATCTATCTTATCTCAAGACTCAACTACACTGTGTAAGAATAGTGTTTGCCCTTAACTTTGCCTCTCCTGAAAGGAAAAAGCCAGTGTCACAGAACTGTTGACAAATGACTCTTATCCTATTGCTCTTCTAACATGCCAGGTGGAATTATAAGTATAAGAATGATAGATATTAAGTGTGGTGGTACACAACCATAATGGCAGCATTTGGGAAGTAAAATCAGGAGGAACAGAACTCATTGCCAGTTCCATTACAACACAAGCTGAGGCTCCATCTCTAGCCATCCACATACAGCTGCTCTTGATTTCTTTATTGTTCATCTATAACTTGCTGGTCCACCAATGATAAGGCAAGATCACACTGGTCACTTTCCACAGTGTCCTGTTCAAATCTAATGCATCATCCCTGTGACCCTGGGTGACTTTGTCAAGCACAGAGCATATGTGGAACTCTTTTAGCTTTAAACATGATTATCCCATTCATTTACTATGTCCCCCAGGCTCCCCGTTGGCACCAAGGGTCTTTAAGTAGAAGGTATTGCAACATTCTGCATTGTATCCTGGGATCAATCATTCTCATTTTATTCTATTTCATTTTAAAGTTTTCACACAGAGAGCAAATTCATCTTTATACCTCAGTGCCACTCCTCCCATGAGACTATTTACTTCACTTCCACTTGTATTTATGAATTTAGGAATATATGTATGCAACAACAATTAATAAAAAAGACACCATTATTTGAAAAAGAACAAGGATGGGGTATATACGAGTGAGGTTTTTGCTGGAGGAAAAGGGGAACTGTCATAAGTAAATTTTAACCTAAAAATAAAAAATAATGTAAAAAAAACAAGATGGGATGAAGTAATTTAAATGCATACTAAAACAAATATTATAAATATGGATACAAGATTCTTTTCATTTTCTTTATGCACAGTAATCCTTCCTCTTCTGTATCCTGACAAACTCTCGCAAGATAATTCTGAGGATTTGAACCAAATAGAACCAACCTGAGTTCTAAATATCAGAAATCCAATGCAGTGAGCTTGCTTTAGTGTGTTGCCTTGACTTATGTACATTTAGTAATATTGATGTTTTTTTATAGGTTAGTCCATACAACTATTTATTCATAGGAGCAATTAATAATCCAAACTGAAGTCTTTTTCCAAAGGAAAACATGTTGCTTCTATGTAATACAGAATGCAGCTAAAAATAATTAGGACAGCCTTCCTTTGTCCATAGTCATTCCTTAAATATTCTGTCAACTCCAATTCAAACTGACATAAACACATATGATCCGTGGAAATCTACTGTAGATTTTATAGCTTAGTACTCAGAAATAGGGTGCTAAATCAAATTCTTGTGTGTCCTTAACTAAATGTAAACACGATTTACACTATTAACTACTGTCCATGATTTATTTGTGGATATTTGGTTCTTTCATTTACTGTGGAATTAGTGTTCTTTCAAAAACTTTCTTTACTTCTTCATAATTTTCTTTTTCTCAATGAAGAACCAGCATAACCCAGGGTAGGTGAATAGCTTTACAGATCACAAAATATAACAGCAATAATCAAAGGTAAATGTTTCCAAATAAATATCATTTCGTCATATTACCAAGTGAGTATATAAATAGTGCCAGGTTTCTTACTAGCCCTATAATGACTCTTTCTCAATATGTCACATTTCTTATTCTCTGTCTCTGCCCTTCCCCTATCTGGACCATCCCATTCCCTAAAGTTCTCCTTCTCCTCCCATTCCTTCCTTTCTTCTCCCGCACCCCATGCTCCCAATTTTTTTTAGGAGATCTTGTCTATTGTCCCTTCCCAGGGTGATCTATATATGCTTCTCTTAGGGTACTCCTTGTTACTTAGCTTCTCTGGGGTTCTATTCTGAAAAGTAAAACAAAGAATATATGCAATTATAGTAAACTCAAGACTGATGCATGAGTCCATTGTAAAAATCAAAGCATATTTTCTATAGAAGCAATTTAGAGTCAATGAAGACAGTTTAGTAGTGCATCATTTTACTGCTAGATAGTGCGGTTAGTCATCAGATTACAGTCATAAATATAAATATGATGACATCATCATTAAGATATATCCATATTTACTCATTTTGAAAAATATACAATTATAAGTATTTTCTTTTGAAGTACTGAATGAGGCCAATACAATTTCTTCCATTTGCACAGTTCTTTTTCTGTATCAATAACACTTGATTTAAATCGCTAAAATGAAAGAGTTATAAGGACTACGAAATGAAATGGTGGTGGTGTGTCCAAGCCAGACCAAGCAGTAAGAAAATAGAAAGAGGAAACACTCCTTGGCTCTACAGTTTGTAAACTGTATGGGTCTTTATCAATTCATTTGCCAGTGACTTAGTTTTCAATGATTTCTTCAGTACATTTTGCCCAATTCACCCCCATGTGTTCCTAATAACTGATCTCACCTAGTTGGTCCATGCTGGCATTGCTTCTGGAAACAGTCTGAGAATGAGCGTTTCTTGAGAATGAGACATGCCTTTTATTCTTGCGGGACTTCTGTGTTTAGATGAATACTCACACTCTTCATTACAGTAGCTCTGAAATACGTGCAGACCCCGAGGCATACCAAATTACTGAATTAAGGTGATATAATACTTAGAGAGTTCAGTGCTTCACTCCTAAAATATACCCAATATTTCCAAGGTTCTGACTAATTTATGCTGCTGGGGGAACTGCCACAATTTACTTTGGGTTTCAATAAGGTATCTGCAGTTGCATCTAGCTCCAGCACTGATTTAGGACATCATTATCAACCAAATCAATGATACCACATTTTCATTATTGGTAATTGATCCTTACTCCATAAAAGTAAAGAAGGTTATGGCTTATTCTCACTTGTTATATTTGCTAACATTTGTAAATCTGTGATGCTTCCAAGCGGGAGAGTATTGGGGATTTTTTTTTGTTGTTGTTTTGTTTTCTGGACCTTGCTCTAAAATAACAGGTTCTTGTATATATAAATAGCAGCAGGTGTACAGTCAGGATAATTTCTTTGTCTGATTTAATGGTCTGAAAATTCACAGATGTGATGAAAACAGTTAATAATTAACTGAATAAATGCTTGGATAGTATCATAGAAGCAAATCATTTTGTTCACCCATCAAGTGACAAAACTGAATACTTAACATTCAAATCAAGCAGGAATGTTGTGCTCCTTTATCCTGGGCATCTCTCAAGGAACAAAAGGGGGCTGTAAATAAAGGGGTAAAATTAGCAATCAACTTTGTTAATTTTTTGGAAAGAATGTTATCTCAGTATTAAAAATTATTAATAGCATGCTTCACAGTTTCTAAAATGTGGTTTTTCTAAACAATGTTCATCCATTCTTTATTTTTTGTATTTTTGTTTATCCTGTACTACACATAAACTGGAAATTACTACTCCCATCTTTGATAGCACCTTTTAAAGGAATTATTTCATGCTAGGGTCCTGTCACTTAATAAATTATGGATTCTCTTCAAGTGATTCCATTTCTACTTTGATATCTTAAATCATGAATAAACTCTTTGCTAATCTTCTGTGTTTTTTTTTACTAATACTACTTGAGATCTCTGATATATTCTGACTTTTATATGAAAATGTTAACATTGTTCCAAAAATGCAACATAATATAAGCATGTTCAAGTCAGGAACAATCATATCCTTATTCTTGGATCATGGCATCGAATTGTATCTGGACTTTCAGGCAAAGATGCAGACTAGAAAGTAAAGATTGTTTGATGATTTCAAGGATTCAGTCATTTTTCCTAAAGCTGATTGGAAGAAATCAAGCCACCAATATATGCAAGCATTATTCCTGCGTCAAAGATTAAAGTTTATAAAAGACAAAATATTCTATATAATAGCTTATGATAAAGCCAGAGAATTGTATAGCTTTTCATGAATTAAACACACTGACAGCATAGTAGCATCAGAAACCTCAGACAGATATGTCTACAGAGTCTTGATTTGGATACTATGTTTGTATTTTAATGAATGGTCTCATTTAATGAATGAGAAAATGGCATGAAAACATATGAGTTAAGTAACTAGGAAAACGGCTCTATGGTCAGAGCATTTCCCTATAAGAAGTGAATAGATGAGCTATAGCTCACATCACCAGCACCGACTAATAGCCTGCTATGTAGAAGACTAGAGAGGCAGAGACGGGATCCCTATAATAACACAAATACCTGCATTAGTCATATTACTGAACTCTGGATCTTGCAGAGAGACCTTACCTCAATGAATAAGATAAAGAATGATAAAACATGATTCCTGATATCAGTTGGCTACGGTATAACCAGGTCAGGTTTGATTATCAGAGCCAGGTTGTTCACCACTATATCCCCTTACTGTATGACATAAAGATGTGCTCACTTAACACTGTGGCATGGTTGTATATTGTTTATTTTATACCATAAAATCTGTCATGTGACATATTTTCAAGAAATTTTGTCCTTAGAAAATGGTTAATTTGTCTGTATGCAATAATTTTGTCATGGTTTGTAGATGTAGGACCTACTCATCACCATGTTTGATGATTAGATGTAATTTTGTAATTGAAAGGCACACATATGGCTGAAAATTCACATATAAAACCATCAAAAGGATCAAAGCTAAATTTTTCCCCTTAGATTCACATCTTGCCCTAAAGTACTAGTATTGCATCTATCCCTGACTTTTACAGAAGACATTTGAGTTCTATGGGACTCAATTGAATCCATGCTATTTGTTCCAAAACTTGTCTGTCTCCAGTTATGAAGATCTTCATCAAAGCCAAGCTCCCCATCTTGCAGGGAAATGGGAAAGAAGGCTTTACTCATACAACAAAAATGAAAATATTCTAATCATTGAGAGTTTCAGTACTAATCTCATGGTAATAGATGTTCATCACTGTTTATGATACTTAATATGCAGTCAGTAGAGTTATCTAAACTTAATTAAATCAAGTAACCTATCATAACCTAATAGCTTCTGTTATTTTCTATTTTTCTAAAGAAGTAAATCCAGGTTGTTCCTCGACCATGAACCTTTACAGTCTCTTCATCTTCCTAAAACCTACTACTGAACTTTTAAAAACACGGGCATGCATTCCATAATCTTAAATATTAATTTTCACTCAGCCTTTAAAGATTTCACACATAAAATTTGTATTCAGAATCAATGGCTCTTTTACACGATAATATAAGTACTCTTAAAGCAGCTTCTGGAACTATAACTTGCATTTTAGTAAGAGATAGCAAGTCCCACTAGGAGGCCTGTTGCTTTCTCTCTTTGGTCATTTCCCTTTTTTGTTGTTTTATTTTGAATTCTCTTAATGCTCTTTAAAATTAATACACTCATTTCTACAATGACAAAATTGTCAGGAAAAATTGATATACCCTGGGTTTTCCTTGATCACTCGAGTCCAAACAACTACAGTTTTCATTAAGGTGGAATTAATATTATCTGATGCAAAGCAATGGAAACAAATAGCTTGTTTGTGGATAGAAGAGCTTTGCTTGAATAGAACTCTTCAATCATTCTGAGGATGTGAGAAATCAACAGAGAAACAATAATAGCCTAAGTATACTCAGCTTCTACTCCCATGCTACATACAATTTACTTAAAATGAGTAACTTTATATTTGGGGTTTTATTGCATGTATGTTACCATGACTAACACTTCTGGGGGGTTCTTCTTGTTTTATTATTGCTGCATATTTATTTGTTTAGAAATGGGGGCTTACATAGCACTGGGTGTCAATAGACTCCTTCTGTGACTGGGAACAACACTGATTTTCTGATCTGTCTCTTTCTCCCACGTGCTAGTGAAGGCAATGTTGAGCACCACCACATTTGGTTTGTAATGGATTTTATATGGAAGAAAATGACTTCTTTGCCTGTCACTAATAGGTAAATATATTAATTTGCTCAAGCAAAAAGATCAGAATAAGAGTTCATAATGAATGTAATATTATCACTAATAAATATGAGAAGGGTTGAAAACAAAAAATAATCACTGATGTAAATACTTTTAAATTAGTTTTCAGATATGCATGTAATTATAGGTTCTGGTAGCAATGCTCACCTCTAGAAAATACACACTTTGAAGTACATGTGTATCATTACAGACCTGGTATTCTTTCCCACATTTATTAAGAAATGATAGATAACATGCTAAATGTATTTGACTGTTTTCATATATATTAGCATCCTACGGCTATAAAGATACATCTAAGGGGAATGGCCTAGTTGAGTTCTGCTTTCAGTCCATGATGGATTGACCTTGTGATAGATTGATGAGACTACTGGTCTGCTCTCTTGGTGGCTGTGAAGCAGCATCAAGGAGAATATACCGGCTCTCAAAGTCCCTTTTAAGTTTTGTACCCAACAACATAAAACCTCTCAATGGAGGCCATGTCTTAAAGTGTTCACCACCTTTCAAGCTTCAAGTTAAAACACAGATTTTCACTTGTGGAATCAGGGGCATCTTTCAGACCTGAGCCACAAGAGCATCAAAGTATCTGCTATGTTCAGCACTTGATCCTATTGACATTTCATTTTTAAATGAAATGAAATTCTCACATAACATGAATTTGTAAGAATTTTTCAAATAAAACTCTACCATATTTGAAATTCTGCTTTCCATTTCTTTTGTAATTTTGTTCTAAAAATATACAGCTCAGTTCAACATGAAGACTCCATGCATCAGAATTATGGCTCACCCACATGGGGTGTTTGGACAGGGTTTCATGAAAGAAAACTGCAGAAAGATGGGAGGGAAATCAAGAACCTACAGTGTGCTACCTGAGTCTATCAATCAGGAATGGGGAGACAGGACTGAATATCATCACATCAAGTCCTGGGATGAGATAGGTGCTTCACATACAGGAGAGCAGTTGGAAAAAGGCTGTTCAGCCTCAGCAAACATAACCTTTGGATCTCTTAAAGCCAGGAAATAAAGACCATGCTTTCACTGTCCTTATCTACTGGAGAAAGGTTACCTGCTACTTGGCTTCCAGGCTAAGTCTAATACACACAGTGCAGCCTATTAAGACTAGATTCCAGGACATCAAGCAGGATGGAGAATTAAAAGAAGCTTTGGAGAGGTCAAAGGAATTAACAGCCTGTCTGTACTACATTATCTTAATGGAGTTGTCATTGCTTGTGTTCCATTCAACAAATAAGGGAGGAGAAAATCACATGGATTCCCTTCATAGTATAAAGCAGAAAGAGTAACAGAAATATGTGTATGCTTTGTTATAATCAAGGACTATAGTGATGTATAAGTTTCAAAATGTAAGTCATATATATATGTGTGTGTGTGTGTGTATATATGTGCAATACATATATAAATATACATACATACATACATACATACATACATACATACATACATACATACATACATACATACATACATACATACATACACACACACACAGAATAAAATAGGAGGATAGTTAACCTGGCTAAAATAAAGTAACTCTCTATATTGGAGCTGATGAAGATGGAAAATTAAGAAAGTTTACATTGTATATTCTAGAAGTTAATACAATTTCTTTCTAATTAATCAGCTGTTAGAAATTTCACAATCTCCTAGGAAGATATAAAACCTGTGCTTTTTGCATCTTCATTTATACCATGAAAATCCATACTTCACCTCTATGCTTATATATATATATATATATGTGTGAACTTATATATATGTGACATAATGATATNTTTTTTTCATTTACCAGACATTATCAGAACTTATATCTTTATTTCTTTATTTTGAAAGTTTAGAAGTAGTTTGAACATGTTGATTCAGTAATAAAAATTATTATCAGAACTGCATTGTTAGTTCTTCATAAAAATTCTACTTTATTTAATAGAATTAAAGAGGTTTAATAGCTTGAAACAGTTTGAATAATTTGTCTGAAATCATTTGATAGTTGGATGCCAAGTCACATGCAGGAAAAGGCTTTGGATTTGGGCTTTCCAATAAGTTTTCTTGCACATATGTTGAAGCATTAAATATGAAGTAATGAAGTCCTCACACCTGGGCAAGTCCACCAATTAACACAGTCAAGTGGGGTATTCTGGGAAGAAGCTGCAAGAAAAGAGCAGATGGTTACAGGGGTTGCTGAAATCAGGCACTAAACTTAATGTCTATCTTTGTATCAGGACAAACATAAAATAACTTAGAGCAGGCACACAAAATATCTCTTCTGACTTATGGACTGACCATCAGTTAACCAGTAAGATTCCCTGTGGCACACTCTCCAGCAACCAAAGATAGAAGCACCATCTCCACAGGAATACCAATAGAAAGAGACTCAGTCATACAGAGATGATTGACACTGTTCACATAAATACTTTGGTTCAGAGTTTAGCAAAAATATGAGAAAAGAAAGTTCTTTACCTGTATATGAGAAACTTTTAGTAGAAGTGGAGAGATAAACAGGTAGATGATAATGTTTTTGTAACATTTTTGAAATAAAATTTGTAAGTTAATTCAACATGAAAATAATAAATTATTCTGATATGGAATCTTAAGCCATTGCATTTTTCTCTGTGAATGAACAAAATTTATATCCCAAAGTGGCAGTGATTATTTTCAGATAAATATTTTCTGAGAAGCTAAAGATGTCATATAAATCTTATCACTAAAATGCAAAATAAAGGTGATCAGCAGCAGGAGCAAGAGAAGTCACAGGAGTTCAACTGATGACATTAGCCAGTATCAACTTTTGACACAGGTGTATTTCTTAAATATATGCCCTATTATAAATATTGAATATCAGGGTAGTATAAAATAGTAATAAGAAGAAAAATGGAAGCAGTTTTCCCATTCTTATATGCATGTTCTTGGATATCCATTTTCCAATGCATGGAATACTTGCATATACATTTATGCTTCATGTGGCAGCTAATTTCTCCTGTCTTGATAGCCTCATTTTGTTAAAAGAGCACTGTTACCACATTGGACTGCCCTTCGTTTGCCCTTGAGAAAGTGAGACAGCTGAATGGGCTTCTCTTGTCTGAAGGTAAATCTGGCTGCTGCTAGTGTACAAATCCAGACTTTCCAGCACTGGGAACATGCTTTCCTCAAACGAAGACAATGTAAG
Organism: Bramus lutescens; assembly: GCA_001685075.1. NCBI lineage: Eukaryota > Metazoa > Chordata > Mammalia > Rodentia > Cricetidae > Bramus > Bramus lutescens. Next base: position 105,540 of record LOEQ01002353.1, on the reverse strand, counting down.
ACATGATTTCTTCTATCACAGACCTTCCATACAGAAGTATGAAGAATCATTACCCTGTGCAGTCATACATAAGAGGAGAAGCTGGTAAATGTTATTTACCCTATTATGTTCCATAGATTATTATTTAAGATGATTTGACACCACAGAGATATTAAAAATCCACAAACATGTATAAACAAAGTAAATTGCTAAGACTTGAATTTAGCCTTGGTTTGATGACTGCAATGTGTCTCTTTTCAATGTTCTTTAAGTTTTTTTTTCAATTAAAGGTTTAAAATATCTACATAGAATTTTTGGGTCAATTGACCAAATATTAACTATAGACCAGTTTAAGAGATCTCTCAGCAGTTAAGAGCACCGACTGCTTTTCAGACGGCCAGGTTCAGTTCCTGGCATCAATATGGTTGCTCACAAGCATCTGTAATTACAAGTTCAGGAGTCTGACCCTTTTTTCGGTCCTCAGTGGAAACAAGATACACATCCAAGGCATAGACATACATGAAGGCAAAGTACAAACATATAAAATTATGAAGTAATGTTTAATGTGAACTACTAAGTGCTAATGTTTTTTTTTCTTTTAAGGCAGATTTACAGTTGGATGTATAAAAACTGAACACAAAGGAAAATTTCAGAAAGTTCTGGGTGATTTGTAGTACTACAGCTCAGACCCTGGGTGTCTCACATGTTCATCAAGGGTTCTATCAACAAGCAAAATCTCCATCCCACAATACAGTTCTCCTTGAAGCATGAACACACACACACACACACACACACACAGAGAGAGAGAGAGAGAGAGAGAGAGAGAGAGATCATAGTTCAATAACTTTGCATTTAGTGTTTCTTTCATATAAAATTACTGAGATCTTAGAATATATTGCTGAAGTTTGTCTTAATTGTGCTAATGTATAGCTAGTATTTACCTGTTGATATTATTGATTGTATGACTGAGAAGAAATAAACCCTATATTTGAAAATAATTTTAAATTCATTTGGTGTTTTTAAAACTTACAGAGAAACATCATAAAATCAATTAAATAAATTAAATGTTTTGATTTTTAAAGTCTTATGCCAATTTAATCTAAATTTTATACAATTCCATATTTTCTGTTTGATTTCTTAAACCTTGAAAAAAAGTTATTAAATGTGGAGAGATGGCTCAGCAACTGGGGTACTTCTTATAGAAGACCTGGATTCTTTTCTCAGCATCCACAGGGAAACAAACTCACAACCATTTGCAGCTTCAGTTACGGGAGACACATGCCCTCTTTTGACCCCTAGAGTGCCAGGTATGCATGTGGTACACATACATATATGCAGATCAAACATTTACAAATATAGACATTGGGGCTGATCTAATGGGTGCTCACCAAGGCCAGCTGGACTGGGACTGATAGAGCATGTGATCAATCTGGACTTTCTGAACGTGGCTGACAAGGAGAACTGACTGAGAAGCCAAGGACAAGGGATCTGGGTTTTGATTCTACTTCATGTGCTGGCTGTGTGGGAGCCTAGTGTGTTTGGATGTTCACCTTCCTAGACCTNAGGAGGTGGAAATTTTTAATAATAATAATAATAATAATAATAATAATAATAAAAGATACTGAAAAAATAAATCTAAAAAACAATTATAAATAGATTACTCTTTGAACATATATAAGGGATTCTTTACTGTGAATAGACTGTATCATCAACCTTTAAATTTTATTTAAATATGTAGTAAAAATTAAATTATAGCAGTAGATTATTCATTTTCTAACAATAAGTAGGGCTCAAATTTATTTTTAGTGGAAATAAAGCTAACAAGATCTTAGAAAAATAATATTTCAGGCAAGCAAATGTATTGCTAGAAGAAAACTACCAATTTCTAGCAAAGTTTATTTGTGCTTCCAAGACAGCAACCTCTGAATACATATATTAGGTTTTAATAAAACAAACAATAGGAAAATCAAATAAGCATTTCATGCCTAAACTTTTAAGTTGTGATTTAAAATTATCAATATCAAATACAACATAAAACTTTGAGCCTTTTCTATTCATATTTAAAATTTCAAGATTTAGCAAGTTAGTAACTGTGATACCTTGGTTACTAAATGAAATTAAAAAAGGAACTTATTTATTATGCACCACACACAAAATACCTATTTTTTGCTATGATGTCACATTTAGCTTTTTATGTGATTTCCAGATAGGATAGTTTCTAATATGTAATAAATCAAAGTTATGTTATTCATGTCTTTATATAAATTAATTACATATTAAAAATATCATCAAACATGTGTCCTGTTATTAATTTTTGAAATTTTCAATTTTTTTCATAAAGCTACTTTTCGATTCTAGCGAAAGAGAGTTCAGTTGAAAAGTATATCATATATATTGTCTTTAAAAATATAACAATATGTTTATTACAACTTCTTCCATATTTTTTCTGTGTGCTCCTGTACCTACTGACTACATGTCTTAGAGGTACATGCAATGTGAATGGCCTGTGCTCTATTTATTTTAAGAAAAACACTCCAAACAGTGAAGGACAACTCAGATCTTATAGGAAATTAAGAAAAAATATGTGTAAATGATTGATACATGTGAAAAATATATTAAAGAGTAAAGGGCATGAAATATGATAAATATCAATTCTATTTTTATGTGAATAAACCACCATTAATAAAGCCACTAAAAATATAAAACATGATTAAGTCCCAGGTTCTGTTATATGATAGCACCTTAACACCTCCTCTCTTTAGTGAATAAATATATTTGAGATCATCTTAGTAGTTTTTAAAAATTAACTAAATGTTTTAATATCTTAGCTCTCTCCTTTTATGTCGACCCTCTATTGTAAAAGAAACACTTTGTTATCTATTTTTATTTCATGTATGTAGTGTGCCTAAAACAAAGCACTTTATTATGTATTTTTATTTCACGTATATAGTATTAAAATAATGCTTGTCCTTTGTTAGTGTAATGAAAAACAAACAATTAAACAAAGAGAAACAACTACTTCTACTACATTTCTGTTTCTCCTAGAGTCTGGAAATGAAATTCTCATTTTCTATACCATGATGCAAAGCTGTCTTTCACTTATAGTATGCCTTTTTTCTATTGATTTTAATACTAGAACAATCATTACTCTCGCAAGTTCTCAATATGTTATATTTTCTATGCATTTTTAATTAAATATATTTCTAGACTTTAAGTATCTGAAGTTTTTTTCAGTAATTCTAAAGTATAAATTGATCATAACAGCCTTTACATTATATTATAACATTACTTTATAACAACCCTATTAGAATTGTATTTTTTGTAATAAAGTCATTTATATTCATCTAAATTCTGAGAAACATTTATGCTTGATAAACCTTAAGTGTATGTTTTTTATTATTGAAAGCTAATTTTAAGCCCACTGCAGCTAGCTGTTGCCCTGACCTTTACAGCATGTTATATTTATTTTTATTTTCAGATTCTAGGCACTGCTCTTGGCTCAGTCTGACTTGACAGATATTGGGCAAGTTGTTGTTCTTGGCACTTTTCTCAGTGTGTTTAAGACCCAGCAGTAACATCTTTCAGCTTAAGAAAACTCGGCATGAACAGTGGTGCCCATATTTTACAGACACATCCAAAAAAGTTTGCTTTTTAAGAAAGTAACACTAGTGAAGCTTTGAGGGTATTTATAAAACCGCATATGTGCTTAAGTGGAGTAACCTAATGATGTAAGATCATCATAGAAAAATCATAATCATGATGAATAAAAATGATGAATAATAATTTCTGAATTTCAAGGTTCAAATTTATTTAAAATGTACAAATTCTGTGTTTAAGTCTATCAATTTTTCTTTCAGAAATTCTAACTAAGGAAAACAATTTTACATTGACCTTTTAGAGTAATTGCTTTTATAGACATTAAAGTAGAAAGAAAGCTTTCTAAATCTTTGATTTAACATGATCCAAAATATTTTTATATATTCTAAGAGTAGCTTAAAATTTTCTTGAATGCTGCATTAAAAAGTTTGACCTAGTCAAATTATTCCTTTATCAATGCCTATAATACATGAGGGTTCAGAATAAGCTTCATTAAAATAACAGATTTACTTCCTTTGTCAGTGTGAGAAAAGATATTTTGTAGTAATTCATGCCAAATTTAATTATACAGTCTATTCAGGAGTCAAAGTACATCTGGCATCATTGAGTCGTGATTGCATGAGCTACACTCCAAGGCGAAAGACAATGATTGGATTTAATGGGTCTCAATCAGGGAATGCTGGATTTGGAAGAAGTAGGAAGCATCTGCCATGAAGAGACATTGTTTTCCAGCTTGAACAGTGTGCCTTTGAAGAACATATTCCATGTCCAACATTCTTAAATTATTGGGTCTTGAATCCTAACTCACCTCTTCTATTTCTGAAGGATAGGAAATCATATGTAGAGATGACAATTTAATTGTATACATGCAAGAAGATCATGCATATTTATACTTCCTGAAATTATTCTCAGACAATTCTTGTTAAAATGACACACTAAACCAATATTGGAACATTCATACATGACATATAGGTAAGAAAAGCATTTATTTCTCTTTGTAAATTGGCTACATTAGTTTATAATTTTCTGTATGTTTTGATTATCACTGATACTAAGGTTTAAGATAATATTTATTTTTAATTATTTTTAATGTTCATTTACATTATGGACAATGCACCTTTTCTTGTTCTTCTAAATTCTCATACTGGGTAGAAGTCACATGATCTGTCATCAAAAGTACATTATGAAACCCAGATAACAGGAGGGATGGCTTGTGCCATTTGTCCCTTATGCCATGTGTAAACTTACTGAACTGAAGAAGGTTTTTCTTAAGTAACAAAAGCCTAAGGAGAACACACTGGCGGAGTGTGTTACTGGTTTTTGTGAATTCCCTTCCAAAGGGAAGGGAAGACGACAGACAACACAGCAAAAGTCCAGCTCATTTAACATTAATTATTGCAGTTTTTGTCTTCTCTGTAAGAATTAACTTCAGAATCATGAGAACTGAAACTGGTGTACTTGAGCATTTTTTTTCTCTTATTTCTCAGAGGTCCAATACAAACATTTTAGCTTGGTGGGAACACTTCAGCTTCAATTGTACCATTGTGAAGTTTATGCTGGTCTGCCAGTCATGTGCAGGAGCTAGCATATTATATTAGCAGCCTACTGAAACTCAATTTTAACACTTTTAATAAAAAGACAGACACACACACATACACAGAGAGAGAGACAGAGAGACAGAGACACACAGAGAGAGAGAGAGAGAGAGAGAGAGAGAGAGAGAGGGAGAGAGAGAGAGAACCCCTTTCTTACTGCAATTTTAAGGGAAAATGGGCCACTGTTCGTAGATTGCTTCAGCAAGGCACCATTTACAATCATGTGGAAATCTGAATATCATAAAGATGAAAATGGTTGAAACAGTTCATCAAATCTAGAAAAAGACCAGAAAACATGAAACTGAGGCGAAAAAATTTTACTCTTTCCCTTCTAAAGTCAACTCTATTAGGCTACGTATGTGATACAAAGAATATAAACAGATACAATAACATGTATGAATTACCAAGTGCTGGGCAGAGTACTTTGTATTTTGTTGCATTCCAGAGACAATTTCTTTCCTTCTCAATGGAAACACTTTAAGCTATATTACTGAAAGAACACATACTGTTTGGTAACCTTCAAGCTGCTTGAATCTTTTATAGCTAAATGGCTTTTCTCCAAAAAAAGAATATAAGGTAAGCTGATTGAAGCCGTAAGCACATCAAGAATTGGCCTAATTCCATCATTAGAGATCACACCTCAACTTAAGACACATTACAAATATTGATAGAACCATCTTTGAAGTTTTGAAGCTATTAATAGGATAAAATATACTACATAGTCTCAAACCAATGAAAGATGTTAGAAGCCATCAGCATTCAAAAAATATCCAGGAAACATGCAATTCCTATCTCCTTGGACTCATGCCATAGGAAACATCAACTTTACTTAAGTATTTAGTTAATACAACTCAAATAGATTCAGACTCAATAAAAATGTCAAATATATGATGATTTTAACTTGATACAGACATTAAAACTTCAAAATATCATTATTTTCATATGCTGATGAAAGACGTAGTGATGTGGGTAGAGCAATAAGTCCTAAGTAGTTCTTTCAGTACTATGTCCACTTACAAGAATAATAGTTATTAGAATCTCCCCTGGGCCTTATGACTTATTTTGCCACCCATTCCTGTCCCAATTAACAATGCCAAGTATGGGTCCATCTCATGAGGCAGGTCTTAACTTAGGTAGTTGGCTACACTTATAACATCTGTATCACTATAGACCAGTGGGTATATCTTGTCAGGTATTACTGTAGCTCACATAGTTCACATCTATATAGGACTGATAATTTTCAGAACAACCAATTAATAGCTTAGAGTTTCTTTTCATAGTCTCTTCTTGCAAAAGTCTATAGATGAAAATGACTTTGCAAGATGTATGGATGTGAAACAACTCCCCCAAGACCATGGTCATAATGTGTAGGATCAAATGTTTCTGTAGTGGCATTTCATTTGTATCTTAATAAATAAATCTTGATTGAAAATCAGAGCTTAAATAAGTCCCACTGGTCAGCCTTACAGCAAGCAGTGGTAACACACACCCTTAATCCCAGTACCCATGCTTGTTGCCCTAGAAATGGGGAAGTGTGTGCCTTTATTCCCTGCCCCAGAGAAAAATATAAAATTGGAGGGGGAGGGAAAGAATTTCATTCTGAGATTCCTGGATGCAGGATTGCCATTTCGGAATGAGGTCAAGGTAAGAGCCAGTGGTTGGCTGCTTTGCTTTTCGGGTCTTCAGGTTGAACCCACTTACTATCTCTGAGTTTTTATTAACCATACTTCTTGTTTCTACATTTGTTAATACATTTTATAAAAACATAGCATGTACATAATATAGCTAACATTGAACTACTTGTATAGAAATCAGGGCAAGAGTCCTACTGTCAATGTCCTGTGACATATTGTTCAAATGCCTAGTATTATTAGATAAGAAGTGAAATGCAGATTAATGATTTGGTTTGCTTATGTTTATATAACAGGCAAGAGAAATTAAAACTACTTACAGAAGTGACCACTTATATCAATGGATGAGCAAACATGGCCCTTAATGAAAGTCTGTCATTGACTTAAGAGTCATTCCTTGCTGATTAGCTTTAGACCTAGTGTGAATATTCCCTTTCAACTTCATATAAGAAGGGATTGAAGAAAAGGAGATAGTACTTATTGTCTTAGCTCCAAAACACAATTCTTGATCTAAAATCTAACCAACAATTTAGTCATGTAAAGCAGAAAATGTTAAGTAATCTTACTCCCGTCTCAAGGCAGTGACATATGAACTAACCATAATTTTAAAACTCACAGGACTTCTGTAATCACACATTTCTTTCCCACCAACCTTTTTCCCTAATAACCAACAGAGAGACCTAATATTATTTATAAATGTTTTCTCAATAGCTCAGGCTTATTACTTACTAGCTCTAACATTTTAAGTTAACCCATATTCCTTATTTATGCTCTAGCATGTGGCTGCTCCTTTCTTAGCATGGTACATTCATCTGATCCCTCTGTGTCTGGATGGTGACTCCTGACTCTGCACTTCTCCATCTCATCATCCTTAGAGTGGTTACCCCAACTATACTTCCTGCCTTGCTACTGGGCAAATCTTCTATACAAGAGGATTATTATGTAGAAGACTTCCTCTTTGCCACTTATACTGTCATCTCACAGTGTCGGTTAATGAATTTTTAACTGATTCACTTTGTCTTTATGAAGCAAAAATAATATTCTCAAAGCCAGCAATGATTGGAGCATGCAGTTCTACTAATCATCATTCTCATTTCATTGTCCTTTTATTTTTTAAACCCAGTCATTATTTATTTAATTCCTATCGGCAATCCCTTTAATTGCTAGGTTAAAACATTGGTGGCTCCATATTTTTCTCATCGCTACAAACTTAAATATTTATATAATGTAATTGCAAAGACATTTCTCAAGGTCTGTTGTTATTTTCAAATATTGTTTATTGTTCTATTTGCTCCATTTATTTAAACATTGATATTCTTAGCAAGTTGTTTTAATTACTCAACTGACTCTGTATATGTTTCTCAACCTAAGCACTATTGACATTTGAAACGTATTTATTGCCAGAGGTGGTCACATGTATTACAGATTTTTCTATTGCATCTATGGTGATGACAATGAATGTCCATAATTCAGAATTCATAGAGGAAATAAAAATCATACTACAGAGGTAAAGGCATTTGTTATAAGGATCAGGGCACTTTCAAGTGTAAGAGTACCTTACCATAGGGATGATTGCAGAAGAATAATTCATATTTATGAGCAGACAATGAACAGCAAGACCATTGTGGACGCAAACATTCCCAAGCAATGAGAGTGAATAATAACCAATGTGACCATGTGACTGTAGTAAGGAGGCCGCTTGTTGGTTCCCAGCCACCTGGCTAGCTTAGACCCAAAATAATCACATAGAAACTGTATTAATTAAATCATTGCATGTCCCATTAGCTCTAGCTTCTTATTGGCTAACTCTTATAACAATTTAACTCACTTTTATTAATCTGTATATTGCCTCATGGCTGTGGCTTACTGGGTGCAGTTCCCAGTGTCTGTCTCCAGTGGCTCCATGGCTTTTCTCTAACTCTGGCCTTCTTTCTCCCAGCATTCAGTCCAGTCCTCCCTGCCTAGCTCCACCCCACCCTGCTCTGCTATAGGCTCAAAGCAGTTCTTTATTCATTAATGGCAATCCCAGCATACAGAGGGAAATCCCACATTATCTGTCAATGAAAATTTTGTTAGGCTGTCTATTTTTTTTAAACTTCCTAAAACAGATGGCTTTTTATTAGTGCTATTTTCTTGTTTAGGAATCTCACAGGCCTGTTTGGATTAACTCATAAAGAATGTGACAATAGCAATTATTATTTCTGCACCAGTAAGGTTATATTTGGATTACAATTGTATGTTTCCATGATAATTCCACCCAGGAATAGAGATCCAACACAGATCTGATTTTTTCCTGAGCAGTAGTAAAAATCCAGAAGTTTCAGGACCTGGCTTGGCAAGATGTTGATGATGAGGAAGAGATCTAGGTTCTGTGACTTGAAAGGCAGGTAATACATGACTAGGAACCTCAGAAACACGATCTCTACTCTGAATATATTGCAAGATATCAAGTATCCTTTCCAATTTGAGATACTTATGCAGTCTCTAACTTTCCCATGATATATAGTGAGTAAAGTTCTTTGAGCTATTACTTTGGCCTCTGGCATCTAACTTGCCTTGGCTCTATGACTTTAGAACTTGTCTAAATTAAGATTTTATTTATAATTGAGCTATATACTTGTTAATCTCACTCATTAGACAGAACTTTCCATATTAAAGGACTTTCCCTAAGTAGTCAACAGAGAACAATTTCAATAGAAATCTATTGAGAAAACCTTGAGAAAGGCCAAAATAGTCATACAATCTTTACAAAGATGACAGTAAGAAATGAATGTATATGGCACACCGCTTTGTAGCAAGTATTTACTTGTGATTAATGAACTATTACATTTTTCTGGGTACCTTCCACTCTGACCAAATGGATTTGTCACTGATCTGAATCTTACTTTTAAGAAATATAAGAGCTTGGAAATCTCATTGGATGTCCTCTGGATTCTGAACCATGTCTCTAACAATAACTTTCTAAACCATATGGTGGTATGGTTATTTGAATGAGAATAGCCTCCCTAGGCTCTTATATTTGTATAGGTAACACAGATAGAGTGATCCCACACTAGCTCAGAACTGAGTATAATAAAGGGTTCTTTACCTAGGGGACAGATTCACAGATTTCAGTCATCTGCATGAGCTGGGAAAAGGAACCAAATCCAGCTGCCAAGAGAGAGCTAGCAAGCCAGCAGCGTGTACGTACATGTACATTCTTTGGTATCCAAGGTCACATCCAACTGGGACCAGCATCTCTAAGGCCATTGGCTGAAGGAGTTTTCCCAGCATATTTGAATATTTAGATCCAGATTGTCAGATTCTTTGGGGAGGATTAGGAAGAAAGACCTTGTTGGAGGAGGTTTGTTACTTAGTGATGGGCTTTATTTTCAAAAGTCTATGCTGGCTCACTCACTCTCTCTTCTCTGTCTCTCTGTCTCTCTCTCTCTGTCTCTCTCTCTCTGTCTCTCTCTCTCTGTCTCTCTTGTTATCTCTATCTTTGCTGAAAATTTACAAATCAGTGCCAGTTTTCAGTGCCATTCTTGCCTGGCTGCTGCTATGTCCCCTGACCAAGCCCACCACTAATCATAAACTAACCTTCTGGAACTGTAAGCAAGCCCTTAATTCAATGCTTACTTTTATATGTTATCTTGGTCATAGTCTCTCTATATAGAAGTAGAACAGTAGCTGAGGTAGTTGCCATTGAGATGGTGAAGAAGAAATCTTTCTTTGCTCCTCTCTTCAACTCATTTGACCAAACTGTAAGTCAAACCATTTGTCTCTATGAATTTCTGTGCCTAATGTCTTTTTTAGTGCATGGAAAGTGATGAGTCAGTTTGTAGATATAAATCTTACTTTGCAAATATTAAAGAAGGCTATTGGCTGACAAAGGCCGAGGTGGGATCAACGTTAAGGGGCATGGAGGAAAAATAATGTGGATAGATATGTTTACCAGAGAGTTTCCTATAACTGTACAGTGGTCACAAGATTATACAGCTAATAATTTATTCCACAAAAAATAAGAATTTGGAAGTTCTGGATTTATACACACATAAGAAAATAAGAGGACATTTTGGACATATGGAGTAGAATGTTTGTTATAAATGAGATCTTCCTAAGAAAAACAACAACAAAAATACTGCATATATTTTACCATAGTTTATTGTCAATATTTTCTCCCACAAATCTAATAGCCTTAAGCATCATAGTTATAAAATCCTTGATCTCTGGTAGAACTAGTTATTCCTGTTTCCCTTAAAATTGTTCATAGTCAATTTAAAAATAACTGGAAAATCAATATAAAATTGATTTTCTTAAGGCTATTATTGTATAACATTTATAAATTAATATAAAACAGCACTGTGTGACATATAATTTTATTCTCTTGTAAATGATCTATTCCTCAATATATTTAGATTGTTTTTCTTCCTTCAATGAAAAGTTATAGAGTTAAATAAGTGTCCTCTGGAAGAGTTGCAATTACCCTTCAATATTAAGTTATCTCCCTAGCTGCAATACTCATCTTTTATCAGAAGAAAAATATACAGTCTTAACTCCTGGTAAAATTATTCTTGATTGCATGCTATCTCTTTCCAATTAATAAACAAGCAGATTTATAAAGTAATTTTAAAATCTGTTCTGGTTTGAGGACCAAGCATTATGCTACCCTTATTTCAATAAACCACATCTGAAAAAGATGTAACTCACTGATTCCAATAATACCACAGTTCAGTGGTAAGCACATTCCCTTGTCATCATAAAACAAGAACCTTTAAGATAATGCCAGGGAGTACTTGTTACTTCCTGATGACCTTCGTGATAGAAATGAAACAAACATAAAGAAAAAGGAAGCCCAAGACTAAAGACTCAGCAATTTCTGTCAGGGCCCACAAGTAATGCTAGAACAGAGAAAGTAAAAAGAGAACTCACGCACGCATGTGCGCAAGAGAACGAGAGAGAGAGAGAGAGAGAGAGAGAGAGAGAGAGAGAGAGAGA
>LOEQ01002353.1:66868-90398 GCA_001685075.1 Bramus lutescens | reverse complement strand
GGGGGATGGGAGGGAAATGGGAGGAGGGCAGGAGGTGGAAATTTTTAATAAAAAAAGTAAAAAAAAAGAAAGGTGACTGATTGACGTACTTACTTTAACAGGGAGTATAAATGAAGGTATGGGTTTAATTTGCTCAAAAATGATTTGATTTTATCACTGTTCTCTGTAACTTACTCTTTTAAATTTAGATTTTCACTGATACCGAGAGAATGATCAAAAGAAGAATCAGTTTATTAAAATGGAAATGTGAAGATCACCAGGCCAGGAGGAACAAAGGGAGTAAGAAAACTGAAGGGTTAGTTGCACCCTCAGCAGATACACCTAGTGTCCTAGTAAGAAAATAGCAGCAATATTGTTCATGTGTACCTATGTTAATTTCTCCCTGATGTTATTGTGTAATTCATATTTACCTTCAAGTTAAACTATTATTTGTAAACAGAGGCTGCACTTTTGTGTCCCAGCCACCCAGATTCAAATAATCACAAAGAATCAGTATTAATTACAATACTGTTTGGCCTATAAGCACAGGCTTCTTATTAACTCCTACATCTTTTTTCTTTTTTGATATTGGGTTTATTTTTATTGCATTGAGCTTGAGGTTTCTTTCTTTTTTAACAAATGCTTGATCCATGGCTTAGGCTTATTACTAACTAGCTTATTTATTTATTTATTTATTTATTTATTTATTTATTAAAAATCACTACCTCCTCCCCTCCTTCCATTTCCCTCCTACTCCCCCCATTCCCTCTCCCCCTCCCTCTCCAGTCCTAAGAGCAGTCAGGGTTTCCTGCCCTGTGGAAAGTCCAAGGTCCTCCCCACCCCATCCAGGTTTAGGAAGGTGAGCATCCAAACAGACTAGGCTCCCACAAGGCNGCTGGCCTTGGTGAGCTCCCATTAGATCAGTCCAACCATCTCAGTGGGTGGGCGTACCCCTTGCGGTCCTGACTTCCTTGCTCATGTTCTCCCTCCTTCTGCTCCTCATTTGGACCTTGGGAGCTCATTACAGATGTAACTCTTACATCTTAAGCTACTTCATTTCTATTATTTCATATTTTACCATGAGAATATGGCATACTATTAAGGTTTCAGTGAGCATCTTTCTCCTTCAGCAGCAACATGGTATCTTCTTGACTCCACTTACTACCTCTCTATATCTCTGTTTGGATTTCCTGCCTGGCTTTACTCTGCTAAGCCACTGGTTTAAACAGCTTCTTTATTAACCAATGGCAATAAAAACACATTCATAGCAAACAGAGGGGAATCCCACATCATCTCCCATTTTCTGTCTAAATAAAAATGAAGGTTTTGACTTTAACATAGTAAACAAAAAAGAAAAAAATTATAGTTACAATATTTAGTCCATTTGCTCTTTGGCAAATCAAGGAAAATAATCGTATCATCTATCCTATCTTTTTGAGTCTAATGTTTTATATCAAATTTATCTTTTATTATAACTAAGGAAAAGTATAATTGTCTTCAACTCCATCAAAGACCCCAGAAGGATATAATATTATCTAAATAAACAGTTTATCTAAATAAACTTCTAGAAATGACAGAGACATCTCATTGCCTAGATAGTCACACAAAGTTCTTCTATACCATCCGGGCATCCATCTTCAGCCTACAGGTCTACAGTATCTTACAGACTTCTCCATGAAGCAGGAAATTTGAAGATCTGTTCTGCCTTGTACTGACTAAGTTCATCAGTTGCTTTCTTCTGTGTCCTGCACAATGTCTGGAAGTTTCTTCTATGAAGCAGGAAACTGAATGACTGTCTCACCTTTAGGCAAATTCAGCAGTCACTTTCTTATGGGTCCTGCATGTCCAGTTCATACAACAGGCCATCAACGAGTCTAGGCAAGAACAGTTTCTTGCCCAAATGGCAAGTCTTGCCATATTAAATACTATTACATAACAACTTTCTTTGATGCCCATCAACCTCTCTTAAGTAATTGCTGCTTCCAGAAGCAGACATGTCTCACTGTCAAGAAAAGTCAAGTTCTTAAAATCTTTTAAATGCCATTTTCTTTAGGCCTTTGAAGTGTTGAAGATTATCTATCCAACTTAAATATATCTCTGTATAACTATAAAACTTAACTAACATGATTACAAGTCAAGTTTCACTATTATAAATGACTATTTATCTGTAATTTTTAATTATACATTCCATTTTAAATGAGATGCACAAACAAAATATTGTAAATAAGAGCAGAAATACATGTACACAATGTAACAAAATCAACCACAAATTTGTATCAATAGGCCAAAGACCCAACTCAGTTAGGAGAGTAACAGGAATAATTTATCAGATATGTTTTATGATCTGTCTAGCCATAGGTTCTTGACCTCTAATAGTGACTGGTAAGAGCTTCATCTAGCAGAGCACTATTTAAACCCAATTAGAAAGTGACTGGTTACTAAAGTGATGTTCATACCACTATAGCACCAGTGAGCTGATCATATCAGGTAAATGATAGCAGTACTACATTGGTTTCACAGCTGGATAACATTGGTGATTAATTTTGTCCTCTGGTACTATTCAGAGAAGCATCAAGCACTATTAGTAAGTGGCTATGGGATTCTTAATCCTAAGGGGCCATCTATACTACATTCCCCCTCCAAAGGATCAGGAATCATGGGAGAAGACAGAAGAGGAAGGATATGCATGCAAGTTTCTTTTTGACATATCAGGGAGGCTGTACGTACAAATTCACAGTGACTGTGAAAGCAGGCCCTAGACCTGTGCAACCTCAAGCCAGACCAAATCTCAACATGGAGATATGAAATAGGTATGAAGTACCACCTGTAGCTAAAGAGTTATTGATAAAGCCTGCTGCTGGAGGGGGGAGTTATTTTTGTCCAGGACTATCATCTCCAGTAGGTTAACCACTTTCCATTGGAAAGCTACATATCTAAGAATATATGGGCATCACAAATCATACTTTATGAGTGTAAAATAAATGAAAAAGAAAAATTGAAAGAATTCAAAGTTCTGTGAGAAGAGAAGCCAAGTGATCTAGGGGACCTAGGGGAGGGCATTAATATGATCAAAATACATTGATGATGCTTTCACAGAGTTAATAAAAATATTTTAAAGTCATAGACTACCATGGCTTGTTTTGTCTAAGGTTTGTAAAATTCTCATTCTCTTTCCCTATTGAACACACACTCTTTTATTCTCTCTCTCCCAATTTTTCTCTCTTTTTCTTCCTCTCTGGTTCATCAATAACTGTTCATGTATTATTTGAAATATTAAAACACTAAATGACTTCTTTCTTAAGTTATATCATATTTAAGCTATATCACAATCCTAGGTTAATGTTAAATGTTAGATACTAAGAAAAACATAGGCATATCACAATAGCTACTTAATAATAATTATGCAGTCTTATAGATTTCATTTTGCAGGAGAAAATATCCAATTCTTCATTCAAGTCTGTAGAAACTCAGTTTCCTAGATATTTATTGTGCCATACTTTCATTTTTAAACAGGCCTTCTCTTCTAAATCTCCTGATTTCTGACTCTGTCTCTGAATTTTTGGCACATCCAGTTTTCTCACAATTAGTGACCCTAAGTATTGGAACTTCTTCTGCAAGCATCACAGCATGCTTTTCCCAATTTCTCTCCAGTGGTCTCTGGCACCCTAGTCTCCTGCTACAGCTGCTGTTAATATCTCCTGCAGTAGTGCCGTGGGGTTCCAAATCCCCTACTCTGTGTGTCTTCATTATGCAACAAGGAAGGAAGCTTTGTTTTGGTCAATACTCAATAATTACTTCTGAAACTCTGCAGGTGGATTTATTAAATATGTTTTTCCTAATGAGAATAAGATATTGCATGGCATTCTGGTAGTCATGCTAATTAAATTAAATAACCTTTACATATGTACAGAAGAGTTTGGAATATTTCCTTGCTATAAACCCAAAAAATAAAACCCTTCATCTTCTTTCCAGGAATGTATTCAATGATGTAAACCAACTAAAACAAAACATTTCTCTAATAAAATACCACTATTTTATTTATGCAAGGAGATTATGACACTATCTATAATCTTATGATAAAAGACCTTGAGTTATTTCATCAGTACTATGCTTGAGCATTTACCTTTTCCAATGTGCACACTTTCTACTACACAGCTGAAGAAAATTATACAAATGCTTATTACTATTAAAATATTTAATTAGACAATATCAATATAAGAATTATATCATTCTTGTTAGAGCTTGGTCTTTTGATCACTCTAGACTTTTGATTAGGTATCTTTCTACATGGTCTTCAAATGAATATACAGATTTATGTCTCTATCTGCACATTGAATTGATAATTGTTAATATGTTAATGATTTACCGTGAAGTTAAAACTTGGAATGGTGACTTTAGGAAAAAGAAAAAAACAGGAGAAATAAAATATTGTATTTGGCCTTGCAGTAACTATTGTGGTTAGATTTCTAGAAGAGATAAACTGTGAAATGAAAATATCTGATAAGATGTGAGTATTTGTGAGCAAGATTTTGAAGGATTCATCACAATAAAACTTTGTGCTGTGACCGAGGAATAATGCAGTACCAGTTTTAGGGCTCAGTCAAAGAAATCAAGAAGAGTACTGGGTATGTAGTTTAGTGGAAGACCACCTGCCTCTCATATATGAGGCAAAACCTACAACCACAACTGTAATACACCAGCATAACCTCTAACTGCACTCTAAATATTGTCCTTATACCCACAGATAAGGGTTCTATTTACCTCACATCAAGGAAACGTCTCTCACATCAGAAAGTGATCATTACAGAAAACTATTACCAATAAAAATGCAGAGTTGTTCATCCTAGTCCCAGCAAAAAAGAATAGATAAGAAAAAGAGGATTGGGATATTGTTTTAAGATTATGTCTCCTAGAAATGTTATAAAGTTTATACTCATGAAGTCTCCTTAACATGACTACCTAAACATGAGCAGAACATGTACATCACAACAGATATGCCGAAGTGCACAAGGAAATGCCCAATAGACCTCAACCACACACAAAGATCGAGGGGCAATAAGAAAAGCTAACAGTAGGAGAAACAGTCTTCTCAGGAAAGATTACACCAATTGGTTACCCATTACCAAATACTGAGCCCCAAAACATACATACAAGCAACATTATGCCCAAAGAACAGGTTATATTTAGAAATATATATGTATATATGCTGCTGGTGGTTGTTTTTCTTTAATTATTTGCTCTCACTCTTTAGGGGCCCACCACCCAGCCCCCAAATAAATCTTTCATGGTGGCTTATTCTTAATTATAAAAAGCCAACCTTAGCTTGGCTTGTTTCTAGCCAGCTTTTCATTAACTTAAATTATCCTGACTACATTTTACAATGGGCTTTCTCCTTTTCCTACTTCTGTATATCTACTTTGACTCTTACTCCATGTCTGGCGGGGAGGCTGGCCTCTGACATCTGCCTCTCCATGTTCTCTCTTCTTTCTCCTACCTTTCTTCCACATTTCTGCTTTTATTTGTTCTCCCTGCCTGCCAAACCCTCCTATTCTTTCTCCTTTCTCACTATTGCCTGTTCAGCTCTTTATCAGACATAAGGTGTTTTAGAAAAGCAAAGAATCACAGCTTCACAGAGTTCAACAAATGCAGCATAAACAGAAGCAACACATCTTTACAATGCTAAACAAATGTTCCAGAGCATAAACAAATTTAACACACCTTAAAATAACAGTCTATAGCATACATACATGTACATGTATGCATGCAATGATGAGTAGGGAAAAAAGAAACCTTGAATTTGAAAATGAGCCATAAAGTACATGATAGTGATTAAAGTGTGGAACAGGAATGAAGAAATAATGTAACTGTATTATAATTTCAAAAATAACAAAAATGCTAAAAACTAGAACAAAGCTATATCAAATACAATAATCAAATAAAGGTGGTCACTCAGCTTAGAAACCATAACAATGTATACATAATCTATCATAGTTACTGGAGGACTGCCTGGGATAATGACAGCAAAATTAGTGAAGAGAACGACAATGAAACCATCAATAACAACATTCAAATATTAATAGTAAGATGTAAAAGACATAGATCAGGACTATAGCTGGCTACTTTGCCACAGGTTATTGGGACAATGCTTTAGAGGCTTACATACCTAACAGTTACACAATGAGCCTGTAGGATGAGCATGCGAGGTCATTGAAAAAAAGAACTGTAGAAAAAAAAAAAACAACCCCATGTAATCAAGAGGCATGCTATGAACTACAAAGTGACTGCTGTTTTAAAATATTTTGTAAGGCAATGAGTTTAACAAAACAATCCAAATGACTGTGTATGTGTAAGTGTGTGTTAGTCTGTGTGAGTGTGTGTATGTGCATGTGCTTGTGTGAATGTGCCCGTGCAAAGCTACAGATGAAAGTTATAATCCCAAATGTGGTCCCAGGGTGTTTGTGGGCCTTATGTGCATCAGAACCAGTGCATGCCAGATGGAGAATTCTCAAATTCTTGTACAATCAGATAAACAGCAATAGAACAAGAAGACTTTGTTCCCAGTGATCCTTACACAGATACTGTCTCTGAAAACCTAAGAGAATGAGGATTAGTAATGTTGCAAAATGCTTGCTATTTCAGCTGAGGAAAGGAAGGGAGAGAGAAAAATAAACATGTGTCCCCAAAGACACGTGTTTAATTCAGAGAGGGTAAAAACCAAGAAAGGGAAATTTAGAATTATTCCTATGGTATGCTCATAGAGACTGAAAACATTCTTGTATCCATATTAAACTGTAAATAGTTGATGAAAAAATGAAACAATTCACAATCCATGGCTATCAACTTAAAAAAAAACTAGAAAGATAATCAATCACCTAGAAAATTGGAAGGGAATGAAACTGCAGAACATGGAATAAAATATAGTTTAAAAACAGTAAAAAAAAAAAGAAAGAAAAAAAACAACTCTAGGAACTTTCTGATACTTGTGAGTTGTGGACACTCTCCAACCTGTTTACCTGCCTGCAAGTTACCATGGAGATCCAAGGTTGTAGCTTTCAAAATTCAGCCTGGCTGGTTGTGGGGTTTCTAGTATTACACTTGTCTTTGAAGAATCTATCTGCCTGTAAGCAACCCCTCACACATATGCATGTAAGCAATACCAATGAACTTATCTTCCTAAGCAGAAAAGAAAAGCAAAATAGAGAAACAGGTGAAATTCAAGTTAAGGGAAGAAATAAAACGCCTAAAGAAATAAGGAAAAAAAAAAGCAAATGCCAGCAGCCAAGGAAAGAATTAGAAATGAGATAAAACAACAGTCCAATCCTTCCCTGGACAGAAAAATTTCAGGATCTCAGTCTTAGGAATTGAATAAAATAACCTAGGCCTGCTAGGTGCTTCACTGTTAAATTAAAATTTCGAGTAAGAATAACACATTAAGAGGCCTTTCTACGTGTATTTCCCATTGAATAGTTACTATTTACTAAAAAATAACCATACAGAGCCCACGCAAAAAAAAATGCATCAGAAAAGGGAACGTTGGAAAATATGTTAGCAGACAGGAAAGCTACCTAGTGGATTAATTAGAAATATACACTTACCACAACCCCAAAGCTTAATAATTGCAAGTAGCAATCACTTTTGTAAATGAAAAAAGGCTTTAGGTCTGTGAGAAATTTGAAAATAATAAATTGAAAACTGATAAAAAATGGGTATCCTGGTCTTTTTGTGATGAAATGAAACAGTAACTTAACAGTTTATTAACTGGAAGAACGGTAAGTGAAAACACACAAACCAAAGCTTTGACGATAAACATGCAAATAGAGCAGGACTCCTTTAATTATTCAGTTTACTGAACTTGCTTACAGGAATATCGTGAGGAGTAGTTTCTTCTAGAAACACGGGCAGCATAAAGGCCACTGCATCTCTACGAAGCCATCCCCACTGTTGTAGCAATTCCTTAAAGCAGCATCTCTGTCTCTTCCTGCACAACTTTCAGTCGACTCCACCAAAAATATCTTCTCAACAGGTGTGTCCTGAAAGAGGGGCTCTCTGGGCTTCCTGAGTCTGGTTTATTTTATGAACTTCTAGAGGTTTATGAGCCTCCATTCTTTCTTTCTTCAGAAGGGAACATTTAAATTATGAAAAAGCAGTTCATAATGCTGGGGAATAAATCTGTTTTCTTTCATACCCTATAATCATGAGGGTGATGGCAGACATGGATTTAAGTACGTAGATATAATTCCTAAGATTAGCTGGGTTTTGTTTACATACAGTTTTTATTATTTTTTATTTTTTTGTTTTGTTTTGTTTTTCGAGACAGTTTCTCTGTAGCTTTGGTGCCTGTCCTGGAACTAGCTCTTGTAGACCAGACTGGCCTACAACTCACATATATCCACCTGCCTCTGCTTCCCAAGCACTGGGATTAACGGCATGCACCACCACTGTCCAGCTGCATAACACATCTAAGATCATGGTGATTGCTCTCTCAATCTCCCTCCCTTTCCCCTTTCCCTGTCCCCCATTATTGCTACTTACTCTTAGCTCATACTGCTGTTTTAGGCTTTAAAATTAATCTACATGTACTGAGCCATATTTTTCAGATATTTTGTGCCTGTATACATTAATATTTCTCTTTCAGTTTGTAGGGCATTAATATAGACCTCAAAGATCATCTTTATCTTTCTATATTTTGAAAATATTTTTACTCACAATAAACGATTTGTTGTCTCACTTATGTTTGTATATGAATCAAAGAGAGGGAAAGGCAAAAAGAAAGGGAGGTATATGGCTATTTATGAATGCGCTAGCAGTATTTAATTGTTTAATGAAATATTTCCATTCAAATTACCAGTCTCTGGTGTAGGAGTGTGGGTCAATGGCAAAGCACGTGCTTAGCAAGTGTGAATTGCCCCTGGGTTGTTCAGTATGAAGATCATGATCTGTATTAATTTGAATCCTATTCATCACTCTGGCAGGCTCTGCTATACAGGCCCACTGTACTAACTCTTAAGGAATTGGGTGGAACTAGAAGCTAAGCTGTGATTTGTGAAAATTGTTTTAATGCATTTGTCTGTCACAACCATGCCACTCCCTATTACTGGGTATATGACTTTATCATTGGTACAGTGAGTTAATAACCTGAAAATAATAATAATAATAATAATAATAATAATAATAATAATAATAAATGAATTGGGGATGACAGCAGCGTTTGAAGTATCTGTGGTGTTGAGAAGGTAAGGTGACTGGAAAGCTTCATACAGCATCCTGGGGAATCTGTGTCAGGAAGCAGAGGCCATAACTAAAAACAGTCAAGGCCTGTGAAGGGCAAAGATGAGGCACTTGTGGTCCAGTCACTGGAGGAGTTTAGGAAGCTAAGTCCTAATAATGACCTAGGGTGGGTTCTGATATGCTTATGCTAGGCACAAGAGCTGTACCACCAACTCTGTAAGGTTCAAATTTCTCCATACCCACAGCCTGAGAGCTAAAACCCTAGACACACTAACAGCAGAGAAGCAGCTTTGGAATCTGTTTGTTATTGCCATCTGGGTAAAACAAAAGGAACCCACACAGCAAAATCTCAAATGACTGGAATACGCTGCTGTGGGACCTGTCACTTGTACTGATTTAATAAAATGCTATTTGGCTATTAGCCAGGCAGGAAGTATAGGCAGGGCAACCAGAACAGGAGAATTCTGGGAAGAGGAAAGGTTCAGTCTGCAATCATCACTCAGACCAAGCAAGAGGATGCAAGATGAGAAAGCCTCACTGATTAAAGGTACCAAGCCACATGGCTAACACAGACAAGAATTATGGGTTAATGTGAGAGTTAATAAGAAAGCCTGAGATAATAGGCCAACGAGTTTATAATTAATGTAGGCCTCAGTGTGTTTCTTTGGGACTGAGCAACTGTGGGACCTGGTAGGACAGAAACCTCTGTCAACAATACACTTGAGGAATTTTTCAACATTTCCTTAGTCATCATGGAAATCTAAATCAAAATGACTCTGAGATACCATCTCACACCTGTCAGAATGGCTAAGATCAAAAACATTGATGACAACTTATGCTGGCGATGATGTGGGGTAATGGGAGCACTCCTTCATTGCTGGTGGGAATGCAAACGTGTACAGCCACTTTGGAAATGAGTATGGTGGTTTCTCAGATATTTGGGAATCAATCTACCTCAAGGCCCAGCATACCACTCTTTGGGCATATAACCAAAGGTTGCACAGTCATACCACAAGGACATTTGCTCAACTATATTCATTGAAACATTATCCATAACAGCCAGAACCTGAAAACAACCTAGATGTCTCTCAAATGGATAAAAAAGTGGTTTATTTATACAATTGAGTATTACTCAGTAGTTAAAAAAAGCAATAATGGAATCTTGAAATTTGTAAGGAAATGGATAGAACTAGAAAAAAACATCCTGAATGAGTGAACCCAGACCCAGAAACATGGTATGTACTCACTCATAAATGGCTACTAGACATAAATGAAAAGATAACCAGGCTACAACCCAGAACCCCTTAGACGCTAAATAACAAGGAGGACCTTAAGAGACAAGAATGAATATCCCTAGGAAGGGGAAATATCTAAGATTTTCTGAGTAAATTGGGAGCATGGAAGTCAGAAAGGGGTATAGGGAAGGAAGTGACAATTTGAGAAAAAGGGATGGTTGAGTTTTGGGAGGGACAGAAAGAGAGAGCAAGGAAAGAGATATCTTGTTAGAGGGAGCCATTATGTGATTAGAAAGAAACTTGTGTTAAAGAAATACCAATACTGCTACTACTACCATTACTACTACTGCTGCTAATGATGATAATGATTATGTGATTACAATAATAATAATAATAATAATAATAATAATAATAATAATAGAGAGGGGATTAAAGCAGTACTTGTAACACCAGTAGTGATAAAAAGGTGACTGGATTTTATTGCAAGCTTGCAGTTCCACGTTTCTTTCTTTTATTCAGTCATTCCTAGCTCTACACCTGAGCCCAAGATAAACAATCATTCCCAGCTTTTCATGGAACTCAAAGAGGAGAGCCTTCAACTTGCCTGAGTCTATTGTTTCCTTGTTTACCTCATCCTTCACAGGCAAATTATACACAAAGAACTATAAATTCAATGAGGGTGGACATAACTACAAAAAATAGGTGTGGGGAGAAAAAAGGATAAAAATGTAATATGAATATTCTTCTAATACTGATATAGACATATCTAAATTTTAATTTAAAGCAATTCAAGTGATTATTTTACCATGACAGATTTTTAATTTTATTGGTAGGTAATAATACAAATTTCAAAGACAGACATTCTCAAAGCTCATGTGAAGAAAAATAATTCACAGGTTAGGCATAGCCTTCCGTGGGAAATGGTTCATTACTACAGCTTGCCCTCTTCCCTCTTTGATCACTAACGTTCCATGTAGGCTTGTGTGTGTGTGTGTGTGTGTGTGTGTGTGTTTATTCAGGGAATCATATCAAGCAAGAACTATATATTAATATATATTTTTCAAATATATTTCCCACATTATACTTCAAATTTCCCTTCAGATTTAACATTTTCTAAATTTTTTTTGAATAAAGCACTGCTCGTTTATGTTATCCTGCTGTTCTAAACTAGATCTCGTTACACATGCAAATGCAGAGTTTTATGTCTTTTTTTACTATTGAACCTTGTCTGTGTATCTATCTATGTGCCTATGTGCATGTGTGCTCATATATATTCAGGGACATGTGTGTATGGGTGCATGTGCAGCTTGGTTCTACTCTTCAGGTGCCATCTACAATGCCTTTAATATAATCCCTCCTTGACTTGCAATTTGCCAAACAGGCATTCCTGGTAGCTAAGGAGCTCCAAGGAGACTCCTGTGGTTTTATGAATATACCTATATGATTGGCTTTTTTTTTTTACAAGAGTTCCAGAGACTAAAGTCAAGCACTTGTTGACTGTGTTTAATTTATAGTCATCACAGTCTGTTCACCTTCTAGCGGAGCAGCCCCACAGTTCTTACTGTGGCTCTCACAGTTGCCCTCTTTTATTTTGTTTCCATGGAATCTGAATTTGGAAAGATAATGGTAACATGTTATGTGGCAGACATTCGCTTGCCAGCTATCATAGTGCTGCTTAGGTTGAGATACGCTTAGTACTTCCGGATCTACTTATCCCTAAGCACAACTAGATCTTCTACTATAAAACACATGAAAAATATAGTGAGAAGTAGTGGATTTTAAATACTATTCCCCTATCAAGGTTGTTGTTTGTATAAACTAAAGGGATGGCTATGTAGCTTAGCTGGTAAAGTGTTTGACTAGCATCAACAAATCTCTGGGTTCAATCCTCAGTATTACATACGGCAGGACTGGGTGGAGAAGAAAACAGAAAGTTGATTTCTAGCTACAAAGCAACGCTGAGGCAAGCCTGGACTACATGAGATCCTCTCTTGAGATATCTTAATTTGGGGGCAATGAGCTAGTGAAGGCACTTGTTGCTAAGCCTGAAGGGCCAAGTTAAATCCCTGAGCCTACAAAGTGGTAGGAACAAGTGACCCCTGAAATTGTTCTCTTTTCTCCACGATTCCATCATGGGATTGCCTACACAAAGTACAAACACCAATTAAAATGAAATGTTGAAAAAGTACACATATTAATTGAAATGATTTACAAATGAAGGTGAAGTATATTTATATGCTAGATTTCAGAATTACATTATTGAAAACAAACCAAATGATGCACACAAACCAAAGCAAGTCACTGAATATTTCATTCCTGTGTCCAACAGCATAATTTATACAATCTTAGCATCACACCACATATATATATATTTAATAGTATTCTATTGACACCATTATTTACAAATAGAGAAATAGTTATTTGCCCAATCATAAAACTTTCATACCTAATGGGTGAATATAATACAAGAATGATGAGAAACAGACATATAAAGAATTTCTCGTCATTCAGTTTAAGAGATATGACTTGGAACAATTCATGTGTTCTGTGAGATTTACTTCTCCATCTGCACAATGGGGGCTAAGTGCAATAACAGCGCGTCATGATCACTGCAGCTATCACAGATCAATCATCAGAAAGTTCTCTGTGTATTTGTTTCAAACTGTTAGCTAATTTAATTAACACTAGAGAGGTCATAGTCTAAGGGGCCCAACATCCACAATCTTTTGCATGTCCACTTAGATGTAGGAGAGAGAAGTCATTCACTAATCATAAGGTTATTATAAAACCATCTTGTTTATCATTCAAAAGAGACAAACGTTAATCAGTCAATTAAACATGTCACAAATTGAGAAGTAAAGCACATTCCTTCTGAGCTCAGGATGCATGGAATAAAGGGAAAGCAGAGTTATATGACCAGAAATAATAATAATTAATAACGATAATTAAACTCATAGATCTCTGTTGGATACCTATTATCTGTATGCATGTAAGGACATGAAAAATATATCCATTAGATTCAATTTATACTTATTAAAATAGAATCAAAATAAAACATAAACTCAAGTTATATTTTATGGTCTGAATATGAACCCAACTGCTCCAGGCTCATGACTGCTAGTGCCATTTGAGGAGAAATCATATAGGCTGAGTGTGGATCACACGTTTGTGACTTTCTACATTACCCCCTTGAGCTTCGCCAAATCATGCCAAAATGTTTTGCTTCCTGATAGTCATGAGGTGATTGGTTTTGGTGTTTTCCTTCTGATGCCACCCTGATCTGTCTCAACAGGAGCATCAAGTCAGCAAGAGTAGAACCCTCTAAAACCTAGTGCCTTGAAGGATCTTCTGATATTCCCATCTCCCTTTTAAAACTTGTAACCAAAGAGCTTTATTTTCACTGAGTTATCTGGCGGGCACCATATATCAGTGTAACTGCTCCCTTGCTACCTCGTCCAGTTGGCATAGAAAATATTATAAAACATATAATGGAAAGAAACAGTTCCATCTACATCATCATAAAAAAAAGTTAAAGAGAAAACTCAATGAAAGGGGAAATGGCGATTTCAGAGTAAAAGGAGGCCCGTATTTCATCTAAAAAATAACCAAAGGAGGATAAAAGAGGGTAAGTGTCAATTTGAGCACCACCCCAAAACACACACCTGTGGTCCAGGTCGGCCCCAGCCCCGGAAGCTTCCAGATCACTATGTCCCGGCCTTTTGTGCCTGCTGACTGAGAAGCATGTAGATCCTCTCTTTGATCCATTCTCGGTTGTAAGGCTTGTAGGTCTGAGTGCCTTCTTGGAACACCAGGCAGCTGAGGTTCACCATACGGTCAATAAACTCAAACAACTGATCGACCCCATACATGATGGACTGGTCGAGAGGGTTCATCCACTTCAGGTGTTCTTCGTACATTTTACAGATGCCTTCCATGCATTCATTCACCGATTCGTACTCGGCGTAAGTTCGGCCTTCCGGCCTCTGAGTAGCCTGCACCAGCAGCTTGATGGGAGTCATTACAACCCAAGCCCGTCCATTATGGGGCCTGCACCGTGCTAGCAAGAGCTCGGCNNNNGGCAACGACCCTAACAGCCGGGTCTCGCGAGAGCTGCTGCACCAATGCAGGCATCCACTGCGCATGTGAGGTAGTCGGTCTCAGCCTCCAAAGACTGACCCAGATAGCGCCATCTCAGTGTTAATGGTTCCATAGACGTCAAAGCAGCTGATTATCCAACTCTATTCTTGGAGTTCTTGAGAGACATCTCTATAAGGAATTATATTGGCTCCATGCACTTGTGTTTATTTAAATAACCTTTGTCAAATATGTTTTAGAATGAAGTTGTTTAAAGGCATATTCACCAAAGGAAAGGAGACAAGCCAATTCCATATTTACACACTTCTCTTCGCCACCTATCTTAACAACATGAATTTATTCAACCTTGTTTGCAGCTCTCATTAACTTCACCTAATTGTTAATATTGTTTTATAAATATTTGCATAATGTTCTTTCTTCAGACTGTATACCTTATTTCAAAGTATGTGTTAATGCACTATTCTACTTTGCAAAGAATGTGAGGTTGTCTTTAATACAGGGTAATTCACAAATTTCCCTCCTTTACTTTTTCTAAAAGATTTAATAAGAAGAATAAATTAGAAAACTCTTAAGTGATAACAAAAGAAAGCTATTTTTATGCTCTGTGGATTGCGAGAACATTGCATTTTGTTAATCTGTACCATAAAAGGAGGCAGTATCTACCTGCTACATCTATTGAAAGAATGTTTTAATTTACAATAAAATACAGAACTGGGGCAAATAAGAATCTATCAATTAACATACCTTAAAACCACTCTATGAAGAGAATGCCATCATTTCAAACACATGTTTTCTAAAATTGGCTGAAAAGAATGCATAAGCATCATCAATGGGCCCTTTAACAAAGAGAAGCAGATCTTATTAGTGACAACTCATAGCAAGGAAAAGGGACAAAGAGATATTGATGTTACATGCAGCACTTTTAATTTTATAAGGCAAATCATTATATAAATGGTTTTTCAATACTTAAGTTAAACAGACGTATATATGAGGATGATAAAAATAATTTTCTCAGGAAAGGTTTTTAAGGAGTGAGACGCCCAAGGGAAAGGACATTACGGCTGGTTCTGACCCCAGGCCCTGGGCTCCCATGGCTGAGTTGAATAAGGTTAGCCATTGACTCAGACCTGGTAAAGTTTCTGTTCTCCTTTCTATGTTGTGAGCCGTAACAGAATCTGCATCCCATAATTCATGTGCGGCCCAAGTTGCAGGATTTCCAGCAGCACCACCAGAATGCGCTTAACAAGGCTAACTTAGTTGTTGGCAGCAGCTACCTTGGTCAGTTCTGGAGTTCATTTTATCTGGTTTCCTAAGAAAAGAGGAAACAAGTTGCTAACAAGTGGGCTCCAGATCGCGTACACCAGTGGAGGAAGTGACTAGTGAAATCAAAGGAGCTGAAACACGAAATGCACAGAGTACCCTCGCAATGAAGGTAAGAAAACAGCTGCCACACTTCCAACCCACTTCCCTGGCATCTGTTGTCAGGGTGATCTTAAATTTCGAAGTATCTAATCGCCATTGTCCACAGGACAGGAGCATAGCCCAAGTGACAAGGGGTTCTGGTGGCTGTGATTTAGCAATGGTGGAGGGGAAGGCCACTGCCTAGTGCCCTGAAGTTTTCTTTGTTACATACCTGAAGTTTCTTATTCCAAAGTACTATTCAAACATTATATATATATTTAGTTTTCATGTCTGCTGCTTTGTGTGTTTTTCTAACAGGTAATTTTTTTCATAACTTCCTTATTTTCAGAATCCTAACTAGGTCTCAGTGTCTCTCTCTCTTCCAGCTGCCTGCAGCTACTATTTCTGACTGTGTACTGCCATGCCCCATGCATGGTTACAATAGGCCAAGCCCCTGCCACTGTAATCAAGATCCAGCTAAATGCTTTCCTCTGTAAGACTTGTGGTATTTGTGTCTCTTCCTAGCAATGCAACACCAAATAAGACAGCTTCTCTGTTTTCCTTGCTTACACGGACAGTTCATCCAACAAGAAAGTCAAGGGAGGGAGAATGTGAAATAACTAATGGAGCAGCGGAAAACAATGTATGTTTCTGCTCTGTTTCTTTGTATATTCATAGTCCAGGAACCCAGAGAGCAGTGGATGGTTCTTCCTAAGTCAGCTATTGCAGTCAGTATTATCCCCCTTGGTCTTGCTCAGAGGCCCACCTACCAGTTGACTCTAGATTTTCTCATGCTAACAATTAACACCAATCACATCTGTCATGTTCTTCTATCATGACATAATGTTCACCACAGGCCCAAAGTGAGGAAGTCAATTTATCATAGCCTAAAATCTCTGAGACTGTTACCAAAAGTAATATTTTCCCCTTTTAAATTAATTATCTTGGGTATTTTGTTACATTAACAGGAAGCTGATTATCATGGAACTTCATCCTTACCTACATTTTCGCTTCCTTGTATAATCTTTAGTTTTCCCATGTAGTCTGACTGTGTTTTCACCATTAAAGTGTAATACATAAGAGTGGAAGTGTGTATACTTTTAAAAGTGAAATAGTCAATCTGTTTACAAATCCTAGCAACAGTGTAACACAGAGCAGAAAAACATAGTGAACTTTAAAATGTGTAATCATTGTAACTATTAAATATTTGTCCCATGAGTAAATTGAACTAGTCAGAACAACCCAAACTAAGATAACTTCCTTGTCTCATTAGTTTTTAGTGTTTCTAATTTTATACCCGTGATTAAAAATATACTCTACTGCAAACTGTAATTTTAGGGAAAATTTGAAATCACTACATCTTCCTGATCTCACCCTTTCCAACATGCCCTATACTAATAATATCTTTTCCCAGGGACCCCCTGTCTTCCCTCTCCTTGTACCACAGCATACGTTAATCCCTTCCTTTTTTGATTATCTACAGAACAAAGATTCACCAGCTCTGATATTTATACACACAGAAGTCATTTTATGAATTCGAAAAATAAACTCTTAGAAACATTGTATTTTTAGAATGTGTATTGAATCTTTGTATCATCAAAACACACTAAATTAAATACAAAGTGCATGCTGTCAGAAGATTCAAGTATAAGAATGATCAGCAAGCTTTTTGGTATGCTGAGGAAAATAATTAAAATGTGATTTAATACTAAACATCATGATTATAGTATAAATGTCTTTTTAGGATGCTAAAAATATTGGCTTTACTAACAATTAAAGAATATTTCTTTATCTTCAATTAAAATTTGTGTTTAGGCAGAGCAAATGTTTTTATGCACTAAATTATCCAAACTGAAGTTGACCTAAGTTCATTATCAAGGGCATGAAGATGATTGGACTGGTCTGAGGCTTGCCATTGCTTTCCTTGTGACCTATACACAAAGAAGCACAGAAAGAAATCAATAAAACATTTTAATTTATTATAACATATAAAATAAAATATTTTAATACTTCGCAAATTAATCTTAGAGACTGTTCTCTCAAACTCAAAATCCACTTTTATATATAGGATTTTTTACTTATTAAAATATATAATTACATCATATTCTCTCCTCCCTGTTTTCCTTTAAACCTCACCCATATCTCTAGCACTTCCTTGCAGATTCACAAAAATTCATGACCTCTCTATTATTGCTATATAAAAGAGAGAGAGAGAGAGAGAGAGAGAGAGAGAGAGAGAGTGTGCCTATTTGTGTGTTTGAGTGTAAACAAAAGCAAAACTGTAGCTTGCTGAGTCTTTTTAGTGTTGCTTGTTTGTTTTAAGGGCTGAACAATTGAGACCAATTGACTATTGAGGGTTCTCATATGTGGAGAAGACTAATTCTCCCTCTTTTAGTATTTTAATTATTTCAATTGCTCTTCATCTAGGGGGTGTAGCATCCCTGTTGTATCTAGAAAACAGAGTATTGAAAAGGTTTTTATTTATCATTTTATTGATTGTGTGTATGTGAGTGTGTGTCTGTGTGTGTATATGTGTGTGTGTGAGAGAGAGAGAGACAGAGAGAGAGAGAGGGAAAGAAAGAGAGGCAATAGTAGTACATGTGTTCTATGATATACCTGTGAATATCACAGGACAGCTTACATATGTTGGATCTTTAACACATTGGTTCCAAGAACTGAACTCAGTTCATTAAGCCTTGTGACAAGTGATTTTATCCATGGAGCTGTCTCATGGACCAAGCATTTTACTCTTAAATATTTAACTATATATTTATTTACTTATTGAGTATTGAATAAATAAGAATATATCCTTAATTTACCTAGAAAATAATTTTTGCTATAGTGTTTAAATAATTTCACTAGCAGTAAGATTCACAGCCATTGGCATGTACCAGGATATTTAAAATCTTCAATGATCTAAAAATATTTCAAGGAAAGTAGTTATATAATTTGCATAAATGCATACATATTCACAAAGAAGTAATGCAATGAGCATATTTTGGAAAAATGGGTGTTATTGTGATTGTTTTGCATCTTCATACTACTTAAAATTATTTTCAATAAGTTTATATATCCCTGGAAAAATTACTAACCTTTTGAGGACACTGATATTATCAAATTAAAATAATTTATCAATTTATATTCCCTTCTTACTAGGATTCATGTTAGTGATGCCTGGCCCAGAAGCCTGTGAGCTGCTTGAAAGAGACAGTGGATGGATACTAGAGATTAAAGATCAAGGGCCATGAATTTATGGTGTAGTATTACTGGTGTGGTATTTCTGTCATATTCCATTTGCAGCAGCAAATGAAATGAATACCACAGTAGTAGGTAATATCAGAAAGATATAGGTCTCAGGAAAACAAAATTGATCTGGGCAAAGCATCACATACTTCCATCAGACCCTCTAATGAGCATCCCAGACACTCCTCCATCAGACCCTCTAATGAGCATCCCAGACAATCCTCCATCAGATCCTCCACCGAGCATCCCAGACAATCCTCCAAAGACGCTCCAATGAGCATCCAGACATTCTTCCGTCAGACCCTCCAGAAATGTGCTCAGAGTTTCTGGAGAAGGATCATGGCATGAATTTTATCACCAAACTCTCATTTCATGTTTTATTTCCTATTCTCTCTCTCAATAACTACTTTAAGAGGTTAGACAATCAACTATCCAAAGGGACTGTTATGCTCTGAAGGAAAAACCCTAATCCTTATGCTGTAGAGCGGTCTTTCTCATTTTTAAAATGTTGTTCAACAGATGATCATGAGATTTTTTTTCTTTGTATCTGGAAATATTACAAAATAAAAAAAAATGTATTTAAGCAGAAAGTATTTGAAGTGACTTAACCTTATGGGAAATTACAATAGTGTTTCACAAACTATTAAATAAAAATGCTGAATTGGGGCATAGACAATAACTTGAGACCTGAGTTAAATCCCTTAAACCAATGTTGAAAGAAAAAAAAAAACAGGCGTAGAGGTTCACCCTTGTAATTCCATTACTAGAGAAACAAAGGTAGTTTAAGTTTAATACCCCGGGCTCACTGACCAGGAGAGGAGCTTCTTAGTGAACTCCATGCCAATGAAAAACAAGTCTTATTAACAAGATGCATGTCTCCTGAGGAGTAACAGTCAAAGTTGATCTCACAAACATGCGTACATAGTGCATATATATTCAAGCACCCCGACACACACACACACACACACACACACACACACACAGAAATATAAGAAATATAAGCCTGTATGAAAATGTGTACTCATATGCAAAAAATACTAAATATTCATTTCAGTTGAGAGATGGTAAAATATGAAAGCTAATCAACTAAAATTTGCGCCATAAAACATTAATTCATATTAAAATAAAATATGTGATGATTTTATTTACATAACCAAACATTGTCAACATCTGATTTTGAAGAAGGAAGGTAGAAAAATATCAAGGACTCATTCTAAGACAAGTGTTGTGCTTGGTTTGTTAATTGCTCGTGGTACTTGAGTGTTCATTGACATAACTAAGAGATTATTTTCTATGTGCTGCAAAGATGAGCAAAGTTTTAGATCTAGATTTCTGAGCTACAGAAAATATCTTTATTTCTTTATATAAAAGCTACCTGGACAGAATGTTTTGAAGTAGAAGGATGGCGAGATGAATCAGTGAGTAGAAGGACTGCATGCTCTTTCAGAGGACCCATTTTCAATTCTGGGCACTCACAATCTGTAATTCCAGTCTCCCAGGATACAACACTCTTTTCTTGCTTTCGTGGTCATGATGCCCACACATGTTACAGAGACATACATACAAGCAAAACACCCAGACACATGAAAATAAATAAACCTTCAAAATAAAATAGAAACTGGATAGCATAAAATGATAAATTTGATCTTGACTTTATTAAAAGCATATTCATAGAAAACTGAAGATTAACACTGGCAGATAAATGAAATTTAGATTTTATATGCATTTAAATATTAAAATATTAAAGCTGCAAGTTCCCTCTCAAATGCATGTGACACATTGAGGCTTCATTTGTGCACTGGTAGCAAGATAAGCCACCAATATACAAATATATGCATGTATAAATATAGATGGCCTTTCCATTACTCTGTATTATTTTAGCTAAAAATGACATGTTAAGCATTTGAATTTGAATTTCACAGGTGAAGGATTCAATCACACATGCGGCTGTCAAATTCAGAGCAGCATATGAGAAGTGGGAGAGATATACAAGTGTCAAGAAAAGGAGCATCCTTTTAAGTACCAAGATTTCACTGACAGATGGCTTGATAGCTTATTTTTTTATTCTATGAATTCTCATAGTCTCCATAGCAAATGTATTTTAATAATGCCTCATATGTCAAATTAATTTATTGAAGTAATCAGATAATGGAAGGTAAGTTTACAGAACATTAAATGAGGAATGGAATAGTAGTCTTCATAATCATATAGATTGTTGAAATTCAATGAACCCAGTGAATTTAATTTATTTTCTTCCACATGGTGTAGACTTGAGATTTCTGTAAAAAATATGATGGAAAAATTAAAAGACTATGCAGAATTATTAGGGAGGAATCTCTTAAAGAGCACCTCAAATTGGAACAAGCCACAATATTAATAACAGAAATTTTGGGCTGAAACCCAAAATTAGAAGTAGCAGATATGAGTTGACAAAGGCAGAAATAGAAGATCTGAAAACTAAACAGGTGCCCAAGTTTCCCATGTAGAATAAAGTTAGATTAAGAGATATAAACACTCTCTCCTGCAGGAGGTGGAGAGAAATTTATAGCATCCTTATCCTTTGTAAGGTCCTAGTGATTTGGTTTTAAAAATATCAAAAATAGTACAAGGAACAGGGAAAATTATTATTCTGTAAGAAAAAAATCTTGAAAGCATGATGTACATCAGGCAGTATTATTAGCCACACAACTGAGGTCACATGACTATCCTGTGATAGGCTGAGGTTATAAGGGAAGTTCACATGGTGACATCCTTCCACCAAGCACATTATCTCTACTGAAAGGCTAAGATAACACACATTGTCATTCTCGACATCACATCATGTGGGTTAATCTACAGCTTGTCACCACCATATGCAACAAAGATTCAGAAATCATCCAATATTCAAAAAAGTATGTCAGCCAGGTGAAGTAAATGTAGTAAAGTGGCTTAGACCACACNTATATCAAGCAAAAATACTCTGGTGAAATCCAATAATGTTTGGTTGACTAACCGTATACTGTAGCAACATTAATTTCTTAGTTTTGAAACATGTGTGAGGATAAAAGATATTAAAATGAAGATGACATTATGAGACAGATCTTTAAAGTATGTTTGAAAGTAATAGATTTATAATTACTCCACTGTGAAATTAACTAACTGAAAAAGAATAGTTGAGACCTTCAAATATTTTATTTCATGAGTAATCATATTATTTGTAGTTTTATTTTGCATATGTATATTTATGTTCAAGTCTGTATATATATGCATATGCATGTGGAACCATTTTATATGCAGATATATGTGTACTCATGGATGTCAAGGCTAACAGCTGATATCAAGTTTTGTACTATGTCATTTTCCACCTTACTGACAAAACCCAGGTCTCTCACTTGAACCGTGATTTTGCAAGTTTTGTTGGCATTATGTTATTTAGACTAGTTACACCAAAGATCCCCCTGTCTCTACCTTCCCAGCACTGGGATTGTGGACAAGCTGTTACACCCACATGACATTTTTGTGAATGCTGCAGATTCAACATCCTTTCTTATTGCTTCCTGGCAAGTGATTTATACACTGGGCCATCTCCACATGTCCTGCTTTTAATTAAAAATCTAATAACATGAAGTGTCTAGGATGCCTAATACTAGGCATTAACTTGTTTTATCATGGATTTGTTAGATAATTAGAAAAAGAAAACACTATAATAAGCGCAGGTGTTTCTTTGAGAGAGTGGTTTCTTCAGGTTGGTATTTAAATTGGTAGACTGTTCTTGTATGGATAGTAATTATCCAGACATTCAATGGCCTTATAATGAAAAGCCTGGTCCTCCCCAACTAAACAATAGTGTACATGCTCTGGGACCTCTGGTTTGCTCCTTAACTTCATACTTTCTGAAGATCTTGGGGAAATCAGGTTTCATGTCATTATAAATCAGTAATCCTTCACACAAACCACTTAAATTCCATATACCCTATTAACTGTGTTCCTCTGAGAACTTAACATAGTGTTGAAATATGACCCTCATGTGGTAAATCTTTTTACCAAGAATTAATTAAATAAGCCAGCTAAGAGTATTATTTAGGACATTTTATGTACTTTAATATGGGTTTTAAATAAGATACACCAATTGTATCAGTGGCAGAGTTAATGAGTCTTAGAGTGTTACTATTATTATGAAAATGTAAGTACCTTAAATCATTTAGGGGTGAAAAGTCATAATGTTAAAAACACTTTGGAAAATTAATAATATTGGTGAAAATACACTGTTAAGAAAAGTGAAACCAAACCACAAGCTTTAAATTTAATAAAGATCTACTTCCGATATCCAGGAGGATAACTACGTGTTTTTCTTTGGGTTCACCTTCCTA
>LOEQ01002353.1:34649-49073 GCA_001685075.1 Bramus lutescens | reverse complement strand
CTATCAAAAGGCCAAGGCAGTTTCTTTATTAGCCAATGAAAGTAACACATAGACAGATGACCCTCCTACATCATATGACTACCTGTAACCCAATGGTCAATAACAAAGTAAATGTAAGGGGAGGTAGATAGAAAGATTTGCAATGAAGTCAAGGGAATAGCTTAAGGCTCTGAAGTCCTAATTGAGATACTACAAGAAAAACATGGCTCACAGATGGTTTGTTATGAAAAACTGAAGGATATCTGTGATGCAGCAGGATGAGTTGTGACATTATACAACTCAAGATTCCAATGGAAAGCAAGAAAAAAGTCCAGAATCACTGAACTGTGCTCATAGAAAAAATCTTAGAGCTTATGAGCATTTGTAGGGCAGAAAGGTCAATTAGAACCTTCCTTTCTTCCAAGTTTAATGCAAATATCACATTTGCTTAAATAACTTATTTCTGTAAAATACTCATCAGTTTCTCAGATAAGCCATTCACAATAGTTTTTAGATGTTTATCTATTTGTCTAATTTACTTTTAAAAAGTAAAAAGCAGTAATCTTTTCCAATGAAATATTTTATTTATTCAAGGAAAAGTAGAAAGCAATGTTTTTTATCCTCCTGTAGTTTATAATTTCTTTCAAATAAAAGTATTTGCACCAAATTATTTTCAGTACTGCTTGAATCAATTCAGACCAGTCACTCAGTATCACTCACATTCTAAAGAGAGAATCTTAACTCCAGATTGAGGCCCCTTTCATTGTACTTCCACCTTGATGCTGTGAGCATCCTAGGTGATTAAAAATTAAGATGCAGCTCCCTTTATTTATACTTCCCTGAGAGTTTCCGATTAATATTCATTTTTTTCACTCTAGTCTGGTGTGTCCCAATAACTGTCTTTCAAAAGAAAAAAATCTTTTGAACAATCTCTTACTGTACCAACCCTTTTCTTTCTCTGCAGAATATGTGAAAGAAATATTGTTGAACTCCCCTCTATTACCACATGGGAGTTGGGTATAATGTTACCTCTAACAATAGCCATCATAATAATAAACTGCACAAGAGGCACTGCAAAGAAATCCACTTAATGTATCCTTGCAACAATCTTACCAGCCAACTCTCAGATTAGCCCAATTTTCTAGATGAGGAAACGAGACCTTGGTGTAGTTGAGTAAATTGTTCAAGATTGCCAAGCTAATAATTTGAGTAATCAAGGTTTCATCCCATCAACCCAAACTGAATTCCCTAAGAACAGAGTTTCTCTTTTCACATCATATACTTCATACAGACAACCCAGGATAAATTATTTGGTTGACACTACATAAATAGTGTTATGTTCTCTGAAAGGTATGTATCCTGAAAATGCCATATTAGGTAAAGCACTCCTGGCTTTGTGACTTAGTTCACAAAAGTCTAAATGCATTATCTTCCTTGGAAAGGCAGCTAGGTTTTGCCAGCCATGCAGGTCTCCAAACTCCCACTCAGGTTTGTGGCATATTATCATATTCTCCATGGAAAGATATCAAGTTGCATCCACAGCAAGTAGATTTTAGGGCATGGTATACCGATGGGTGGTTTAGCATCTGTAGGAGGTTGATCTTCTTTCTCACAGTCACTTGTGATGTAAACATCAGCCTGATGTTGTAGTTCAGTTTCCCAAATTCCCTGTGTTCAAGTAACTTCCCTGACATAGAAAATACTGTTTCTTCGCAACAATTCCCTACTCTTATCCTCACTAAATAAGTGGAATTCATAATTTATAATTTGCAGAAAATAAGAAATTCCAAAGTTCTAAGTATCATGATAACCATGTCACAAACAAAGAAAACTAGAAATATAGATGATAGATAGATAGATAGATAGATAGATAGATAGATAGATAGNATAGATAGATAGATAGATAGATAGATAGATAGATAGATAGATAGATAAACATGGTCTTGTTTATCATAGTAATGATCTCTGGTACAAACTTGTATTTTGGTTTATTTTCTGTTGCTGTGATAAGCAACATTACCAAAAGCAATTTGGGAATAGAGTTAATTTCAGGTATAGTTTATAGTACATCGTTGAGTGAAGTCAAGGTAAGACTTTGAAACAGAAACCATGGAGGAACACTGTTTACTAGATTGCTTGTCATGATTTGCTCAGCTTCTTTTTTTTCCTTTGTCTTTTTTAAAAAAATTTTTGGTACTGTCTTATAGTCATCATTAATGAAGAAAGTGCCCCCACAGACATGCTACCAGGACATTTTGCTGGAGGCCATTACTCAATTGATGTTCTTTGGTGACTTACCTATCTGTTGAATACTAAATAGCAGAAGTATGTAGAGAAGTATAATAAAACAAGAATAATGAGAAATTAAGCAAAACACATGTAGAAAAGAAAGTCTTTTGATTTGTTTGACTACTAAAAACATACAAACAAAACAGTGGACTGAGGAGATACCTTAGTGATTAAGAACACTTCCTGTTCTTTCAGTGATTCCCTTGGTTCCCAGAACCCACACCAGTTGAGTTCCACCTTCCTATAACTATAGACCCAGTGGATCCACCACCATCTTTCATCTTCTACTGACACACCACCATCTGTGTTCATAAAATAGGCAAATATACAACATTACATATGAGTTAAAGTAAAATGAATTAAAGTAAAATGAAGATCCATATTAAGAGGAAAAGAATATTTGTGATATGGGATTATCCTTTGTATGTTGTGATTGCCATTAATGAATAAAGAAGCTGCTATTGATGGGGCAGAACATAGGTTGGCAGGGGAAACTAAACAGAATGCTGGGAGAAAGAAGGGCAGAGTCAGGGAGAAGCCATGTGGTCCACTGGAGACTGATGCTGGGAACTTTAACAAGTAACAACTACCACATGGCAATACACAGATTAATGAAGATGGATTAAATTAATATTTAAGAGTTAGCCAATAAGAAGCCAGTGCTAATTGGCCAATCAGTCATTTAATTAATTCAGTTTCTGTGTAATTATTTCTGGGCTAAGTGGCTAGGAACAAACTAGCATCCTCCTTACTACAATATTGCATGTAAAAATTCTTTAATTAAAACATAAATAAATGAAAAGGAAAGGAACAAAGAAAAAAGAGTAGAAAAAAAAAACAAATCACAACTTGAGCATAGAATCTTCATGTTCTCCTTTAGAATATTGAATATTTAAAGGACAATATTTTGTTTAGAAAGTTTGATTTTGTATTGCAAGATAGTAGTGCCCTACACAGAGAATTGCACAATATACATATTAGATTCATCGCCATTATTTTATTTGATCCTCTTCACAATCAAAGTTAAGTCCATTTGCAATCTAAGGTAAACACCAAGGTTAATAATGTAAGCTACATTTTCATAAGCAAGTTACAAAGTTTCTGACTAGCAGAGATCACACATTCTGTAATTATTGACTCACTAAGCATTGTTATTAAGACCATATTATCATATCCATTTTACAAATGGAGCGTGATATTAAGTATAATTCAGTGTTATTATGAAACATACAGTTATCTAGCATTTTGGATTAGCCCAAAAATGTCACAATTATTCAAGGCTTTGAGGAAAAATTTATGAAAAAAGACAGTTATCAGAGGAAATATGTAAATGAGTTATTACTGCTAATGAGTTAATGAAATAAGAATGATCATTTTTGCACTGAAAAGTTATAACAAAAAAATTCATTTTGATCATATTGAAAGTGAGAGGAAGAATGGGCTGACATGTTTGAACAGCTATTGGAAATGAAGAAAAAATTAAAGCTACTTGAACTTGATGTAAGGCAGGAAACAGTGTAATATGAACCTTGAAATGATAGTTTCTGGAAATCTCACTTAGCAACCACAGTAGAACTCCTTTGTCAATTTCCATTCATTTGGAACCACGCATATTGAAGGTGTCCTGCCCTCTCAGTTAATTGCTGGAAACAACGGCACAGAGGTGCCCTGAGGTGTGTCTTCTAGACAATTCTCAGTCCTGCCGGGTTAAGAGCCAAGTCAGTGCTCACAGTTGCTAATAATGTAAAGATATCAGCTGAGCAGATCTGCCCTAGAAGTGACTCTGTCACCACAGTAAATACCCATGATTTCTACACCTTGAGGAGGCTTACATAACTACTATGTGAGAATAAGTGTGGAAATATATTTCCATATGTTTCTGTCCTACCAGGTCATCAAAACATCCAAGTTTTGATAAGTTAAGCTTCTTAAGTTTTATGTATACTACTGAATATGTGTGCTACATGTACATATGCATGCTTTCATAGACATATTCTACATATATATTCTATTAGCAGTGCGTGCATGTGTGTGTGTGTATTGTAAATATGTATGTGGTGAATGTGTTTGTTTTATGTCCACATGTATGTGTGCAGGTGTATCTGCACATGCGGATGCAGAGACCTGAGTACATCAGGTGTCATCTATTACTCTCCATTTTATTCATTGGCAACAGTGTCCTTACTTAATTTTAACAGACAGCAAACTTCAGGCTGCCTCCTATCTCTTCCTTCCACAGTCTGGGGACTTTGGCACATGTAGACATACTCAGGTTTCTACCTGAGCCTCAGGGATTTGAACTTGGAACCTCATGCTGTGCAGCAAGAGCTCTTAGCTGCTCATCCATCTCTCTAGCCACCACTTTATCTGGTTTTAATCTTCTGCTTCCTATCAATTACTTTTACTTATTACTAATACAAAGTAATTCATAAAACATTCTTAAGTCATATTGAAGGAATAAAGTAAATTCCATGTACTGTCTAGCTCTGTTTTTTTATCAAGGCTGAAAAGTGTGACTATCTCCATAATTATATAATCACATTACATGTTTAAAAGTCATATAACATGGAGCTTATGGACAGCAGAAAAACAACATGACATTCACATCTAGGGCCAGTTAAGAGGAATGGTTGGAAACTGACTCTCAGAAAGAATACATGATTTATTTAAAGTCAACATTACAGGCATTCTTTATCTGTATGAAGAATAAAGAATAACACTGAATTGTGAGTTGTTTCCTGGGTACATGAACAAAGATTAGTTGTGATATGGTATCTGTGGAGCAACTAGGTTGGAAGTGGAACAGGAATGAGGAAATTGGAAGCCACTGTGATGGAGCAGAACAACATGTACAAAATATCTGGCTGGCAAAAACTGGTACAAGACACATAAAAATATCAATGTGACTCTAGAACTAATCATAAGAGAAAAATGTATTTATTATAAAGACTTCATAGGTATGTTTAATAACAGTACAGAAAGACAAAAAAAGGCAGCTGAAAACTTAGGGTGACCCTAATGAGACAACAAAAATACCTTAGGCAAGTTGCCAATATCTTTCATTCCCCAAAAGCAAATCTTTGAAATTTTACTGTATAAGAAATTGCAAATCATATTCTTTCCCTTCTCCACACATCCCTTCCAGGAAATTGATGAATGCCTCTCACTTAATGAGAGATGAAGGGAATGTGTTCATTAGGCTAGAAAATTTCTAAGAAACCTAGATTTGCTCAAGGCTAATGAATATTAAAGGTACAGACAGTCTTCAATCTAACAATTATAGAGACCACATGGAGAACAAATCCACACATTCTTCTTGTGATAGTCATTTATTGTATAATAATTTAATAATACTTTGTGTCTCATATGTCTGGAAATGATCTCATCAGTTGGAAAGTCATCTTTGCTTGTACTGTCATTTTAAAATCAATTTTATAATTGAAAAATCAATTAGGTTTTTCTAATTACTTTTCTATTTTATGTGGTATCCTAATGGCTGTCTTCAGGAAGTATAATAACTTTTCCTGTGCTTCAGTTACTAGCATGTGCCCCTGGAAACTTCTCAAAAAACAGTTGCTTTTGTCTCTACAACAGACTTTCCTGTCTCTGATTATTGGTACACATTTTTTTGAGCAGGAGTCTAAAATAAATAATAATATTCAGAAACTGTGCTCTTAAAGGACAGAAAAATAAACATGTACATGTCAGGGGAAGAATAAAGAGCTCTGATCTTACACAAACCTATGAACAGATTTGCATAGATTTACCATCTCATTCAGGAATTAAATATTCTACCATCTTGCAAATTATAAAGAAATAAATAATTTCAATTCTATTCCTTACATTCTCTTTTATCATTGTAGTGAGGTCTTTGATCAATTTGTTGTTGAGCTTTGGAAAGGGTTATGAGTATGGATCTACTTGGTTTCTTGTACATGCAGCTGTCAATTATTATGAGCAAAACTTATTGAAGACACTCTTTTCCAAGTGTATTTTTGGCTTCTTTATTAAAAATGTGTTGTCTATTAGTGTGTGGATTATGCTTAGGCCTTCAGTTTAATTCTGTTGATGGATGTGTCTGTTTTTTGTCAAAACCAAGCTATTTCTATTACTATAGTACTCTAGGACAACTTGATATTGGTGACACTAATAAATCCAGCAACTCTGTTGTTATGCAGGCTTTTTAAAATTATTCTCGGACTTTTGTGTCTTCATATATCACTGAAGATTGTCCTTTCAAGATCTGTAAATAAATGTATTGGAATTCTCCTGGGGACTGCATTGAATCTTTAGCTTGCCTTTGGTAGGATGGCCATTTTACCATATTAATCTTACTGATCTATGAGTATGAGATATCTTTCCATCTTACAATGTCTTCTTCAATTTCTTTCTTCGACAGCCTAAAGTTTTTGTCTTGCAAGTCTATCACTTGGTTGGTTAGAGTTATCCCTGGCTATTTTATATCATTCGAGGCTATTTTGAAAGGTATTGCTTCCCTGATATCTGTCTCAGTTTTTTTTATTGTTGCATATATAGGAGGACTACTGATTTTTTGAGCTAATTTTTTTATCCAGCTACTTGGCTAAAAATGTTTACAATCTTTAAGAGTTTCCCAGTGGAATTTTAGGATTACTTATATATGCTATTCTGACTACTGTAAATAAGGATACTTTGATTTCTTCATTTCCAATTTGTATAACTTGGTCTATTTCAGTTGTCTTATTATTTTAGCTAAGATTTCAAGAAATATACTAAATTGATATGTAGTCAGTGAACAACCTTGCATTGTTCTTTATTTGAGTGGAAATGCTTCGAGTTTCTCTCCAATTAAGTTGATACTGGATATTACCTTCTTATAGACTGCCTTTATTATATTGAGATATGTTCCTTGTATCACTAAGCACTCCAGGACTTTTATCATGAAGAGGTGTTGGATTTAGTTAAAGATCTTTCATGCATCAAATGGGATGATCATATGTTTTTTTCTTTCATTTTGTTTGTATGATACAAAATCACATTCATTATTCTTAAGGGAAGGTTACATGTCCAGCAATAGATGGTCAGCAAAAAGATGAAATCAATGAGATTTTTGGCAGTTCCTTGTATCATAATGTCATGTCAGAGCTTTTCCTCTTTTTAAATTTTATCTCTTATTATTATATTTATTATATTTTTCTTATATCTATATTTCTTTTATCATTTGGGTCCTTTTCATAGAATTATAACATCCAATTTAATATTTATATGAGAATTCTGAGAGTGTGAATGAGTGGATCTATGTTTCTTTTGTCTTTTCTTGGGCTTCTTTTCCTCTGATTGCTTATTTTGTCCAATCTGATCTGTCAGTATTTGTTTTACCTTTATCATGTATTACAATTTATTTCATCATTATCCCATAGCTGCCTGTTTTATAATGAGAGACAGAAAGAAAAAATATATATATATGAATGAATTGGAGGTTAGATTGGGGATGAACTGGGTTTAGTTGAGGGAGGGACATCCAAAATCAGAATATATTGTGTAAAAAATATTTTCAATAAAAATAAAATAAACTATAGGAATTAGTTATCTTCAACAATAACAAAAGCATAATAATAACAATAATAATAAATCATTAAAATAAATAGAGATATAGGCAATTTATTCAAAAGTTAATGAGTCATACAAAAAGATAATTTATAGAAAATGTCTTGAGTAAAATTTGAGAAATCTGTATGAGTTTCTTTTTTGTACATGAATAAGAAGCCTGACACACATTTTAAGAGTAGATTCAGTGGAAAAGTCCACAGGGAGGTGCAAACCTCCTGGCTCTGAAGTCTTGAGTATTTTACAATTTGGAGCTTAACTATTACAGTGGAAATATTTCCTGAAATATTTGAATAATTGAATATTTGAAACTGTTGTACATTGAAGTATCTTAAATATGTTTCTTTACTTTTTTAAGAAAAATTAAACAACCCAATAAACCTTCCATGAAATTATATCATAATATGATATTGCCATCTTTCAATAAATGTATACAAGTACACAATGCAAAAGCAAAGAATGAAAACAATAATCTGGCTATCCTGGAAATCCATTTGTACAGTAGAAGCAACAGTTCATTTTCTAGTACTTAGCAGAGAGAACACATTCATATCATCACTGGTTTAAACCAGATGTCTTGGCTAACATCAATTTACCAACCACTTCTTAGAAGGAGCTCAGGGGAGCTGTCTACTCGAAATATGGTGCCTGTTACAGAAAAACTGCTTCATATCATTTTCCAAGGCGTAAGTCACAATGCAATGATGCTGAAATTCCCATTCTTCTACACAAAGATAAACAACATATAGTTAATATATGTCACTGTTGCTAATATTTCTAGCTGCAAATATCATTGTTGATACCTCAGCGAGTTTACTGAAGTTTAGCATTATATATAGAAATTTAGTGTATAATATGTAATATGACTTATTCCTTTCCTGTTTTCAGTACATAGTCATTCCATAGTGGTGTGGGAGGTCTTTTTGTCTATGTGTTGCTTTCATTGGTTAACGAGTAATGAAACTGCCTTGGCCTGTTGATAGGGTAGAACTTAGGTAAGCAGAGGAGACAGAACTGAATTCTGGGAGAAGGAAAGAGTCAGATAGATGCCATGGATCCACTGGAGATAGATGCTGGTAATTTTACCCAGTAAGCCACTGCCACATGGTGATACATGGATTAATAGAAATGGGTTAAATAAAGATGTTAGAATTAGCAAATAAGAAGTTAGAGCTAAAGGGCCAAGCAGTGTTTTAATGAATACAATTTTTGTGTGGTTATTTCGGGGCTAAAGCTAGCCGGGCAGCCAGGATAAACAAGTGGGCCCTCCTCCTATACCATAGAGATTCCTTTAACCTAGTATCCATGACAATCAAACAAACAATGTAATGCCGGCATAGCTGGGTCTGCAGTAGTGGGGTTATTAACATTCCCTAGAAGACGGCTAGAATCATAAAAATAATATTCATCTGATATTATGACT
This sequence comes from Bramus lutescens, assembly GCA_001685075.1. Classification (NCBI taxonomy): domain Eukaryota; kingdom Metazoa; phylum Chordata; class Mammalia; order Rodentia; family Cricetidae; genus Bramus; species Bramus lutescens. The sequence continues at coordinate 39,796 of LOEQ01002353.1, read as the reverse complement.
ATGATTCTGCTCTACCTAACTCCACACTACCCTACTGACAAGCAAATGCTGGAGATGTAAGAGACCACAGTAATTCAAAAGTTAAGTGCATGGTGTGGCAACACTCACACTTTTTAAATAACCTCTCATCCATGCTTAGTAAAGAAACTCACTGATCCACCAAATAATACGTATTAGAATCCTTATTGTTATCTACTATCAGTAGCTATCAAGGTTTTATTATTTGTTCATGTCTCCCCAGGAAAAGTTAACACAAAATGTATCATATTCATTTTTGTAATACTTCAGCAAATATATACTTTGAACCATCTGGAAAGGAGATATAAATATTTCTTTAGGTCAATATTACATTTATGTTCAGTACTAGACTTTCTGAGTATCTATATAAATATATCATAAAATAGACTCATGATTGTTACTCATTTATGCCAAACCTCTATACTTCTTCATAGAACTCCAACAATAGAAGAAAGTAAAGAATGAGGTGGGAGGCATACTCTTTATAGAAGGACCATCTTCTATATCCTGGTAAGGAAGGCCTCTCCTACTGGAAATGCATCTTTTTATAATTTTTATATGAGAGTAACTTTTAGTTCAGATGCAACTGTCTTCAGCACTACATTCTTTTACTATTTTATTTCCATTTTCCACCAAGGCATTAGATCCCCACATGGACTGTTGTAATAGTGCCAATGTTCTGATTTGCTTTCTTGGGAGTTACTAGTATTATAACTCTTCTTGATTTACATTTTTTTGCTTCACAGTTCGGATAGAAAATATTTACATTTTATTATGTCAAATGCCAGGGAACTTACAGAACTCGCATTTTTCATGTTTTCAAGTCTTATCAATATTTTATAATAAACACAGAATATATAAAAATACACATAAAATCTTAGCTAATTATTTAAAACATTATATAAGTGGAGATTATATTTGATAGTCTTTTTACTATAGCAAAGCATTTATTACAAATACAGAGAACTTTGGTATTGCCACAAATATGTAGAATCATTTCTATATATCCAAGCGTATATAGAGAAACACATTTGAGGAAATTATCCAAGGTATTCTCAGTTACTCAAATCTACTGCAAAGAATCATACAACAATGTAAAAACCATGTGTGTATACAAATTTATGGTTTACATCAAAGTCTTCCTTTGAAGACAAGTGAAAATATCTCCTTAATGGAAGTCATTGTTTTGCCTTTTTGTTTAAAAAAACTTTCCTTTTATTGTGAGAAGCTGAAGTCATTCACACTCAGAAGCTATGATTAAGAAAGGAAGGAATAAACTGCTTATTGGAGAAAATATTAATATTTTTAAAATTCATATTTAATATTTAATTATTCATAAATACATTCAATAAAATAAATCTGCAGTAATATTTCTAAAGGAGCAAGAATATCTTCACATATATTTTTCTCTCTTTCAACCCTTTGTTCTCAACACAAAGTGACTTCTTTTCCTTTGTGAGATATTTTCTGTCAACTACAGCTTGCCCCATGACACAAATGCACTCACTCAGTTACTTGATAGACTTTGATACATCTGTGCTATTCCCTGTGTCTACTTATATGGAAAAGAAACTTCAAGAATGGGCTTCACTCATCACAGTAATTGTTATTCCAGCCTTTTAGTACAGATAAATTATTGTTACTGTGATGGGCAGCTAACATTAGTGTCAAATTAACAGAAATTCTAAGGAGGGCTGCATGTTGGAATTTGCATAATTTTCATCAAAATCTAAAGACTTTCCCCAAATTAATGATCAGGGAGCAATGCAGACATATTAGTATACTTAATATACCATTTTGGGGATGTCATTTTAAATGTCGCATTCTAATATTTTAAGCCAATGATCTGCAACTTAAGATAATGAATGATATGTGAATTTAAGACCTAAATAATTTATGTGAAATCATGGCTCCTCATAATTATTAGTTAGCCTGTATATGGACAAAAGAAAATCATTTTGATATTTAAAAGACGGTACTAAGCTGGGCAGTAGTAGCACATGTCTTTAATCCCAGCACTCGGGAGGTAGAGGCAGGCGGATCTCTGTGAGTTTGAGGCCAGCATGGCCTACAGAGCTAGTAACAGGACAGGCTCAATAGCTACAGTGAAACTCTGTCTCAAAAAAAAAAAAGATGGTATTGAAATGTGTTCCTTTATTCTCAGCTGCTTTTGCTGATGTCTGCTTCGGGGTTTCAAATACAGTGATCATGTGATCATGACTCTTTCTTAAAGTCTTCCAAATATTGTCATCTGTGTGGTTAAACTAACAGAAAATGTTATTGAGAAATTCAAGGGGTATTTCAAAGTTCATATCATGAGAACAGATGTGGTGAGACATGCCTGTGATGCCTACACTGAGATTATAGGCAAGGGGAGTGTTGCTGCACGCAGGGATGAGACTCGGTTGATTTATAGACGAGGTCCAGGTCAATCTATCTCAAACAAAAGAAAACGAAGCAGAGAAAGTTCAGAGACCCCACCCCTTACTTAGGAGGATTAACAGTTGAAAATTTCTTGGTAGGGAAGAATAATTATTTACTGAGGATATGGCCACTTTTAGGTTTCCTGTTTGAAGTGAATGACCTTCACTCCCAGACACATAGAAGAAAGTAACTGGCCTTACTAAGGTACCAAAAAGAAAAAGGAGTTGAAAGCATGATAGGGAATATATGGGAGAAGTAGGAGGGGGTAATGTGGGGTAGATATAGTTATATTTTGTTGTATATATTATCATATTTCATTCTATGTATGTCTGAGGTTTGTAAAAATAAAGAAAATTTTAAATTAATATCATAATAAAATAACTATATAGCAAGGTTGACATTTAAATTAATTCTATAGAAAATGAAGTGAAATTAAGCTGGAGAAATGCCTCAACCAGCGATGTATTTGTCACATGATCCCCAGATCTCATCTGGAAAGCTATCAGTCAAAGTAATACAAGATTGCAATCTCGGATTTGGAGACAGAGATGGAGAGTTTGAGAGTATCCTGGACAGCCAGCATAGTCTATTAGGTAAGCTATGGGTTGGTAAGAAACTCTACCTCCTGAGGAACCATCCAAGACTGCCCTCTCTACTATATATGCACATGTACAAATATGCCCACACATATGCATTAACACACACACCTGCCCACAGTTGTAACATCATACATACCTATATGCACACACACACTTTACAAGCACCCTAAAAGAATTGAGATGACATCAGGAACATAACTTAGGAACAGTGATCTGAAATTACCAATTATATGTTAATAAATTTAAAGAAACAACTATAACATAACTTAATGGTATTATTTCTGAGAATTTAAGAATATTTAAAAACTTTAAGAAAAGTATCAGTGTATTAATTTGTGAGTAGTAAGTAAAACTGTATGAATTAAATAATCATTTCATAAAATAAAAATTCAAATAAAACAAGCAATAAATGTTTAAAGATAGTAAGATGGATCTATCCAAACTTTAATTCTTCTTTTAATACCTTAAACTTATACTTGAGAAGCAATCAAAACAGTTAGAAATTTTGGTAAATTTGTGAGGTACAAAAAAAAGTAGAAAATTTTATTACTTATTTGTTATATTGTTGTTAATTAAATTCATTCATTCATTAAACATTCAAAGTACAGTTTTCTCTCTCATCTCTCCCCACATTACTTCTCTCCACCTCCCTCCCACAATCCGCTCTTCTCTGTTCCTGTTCAAGGTGAGATAGGGATAATCTCCCCCCCCTCCTTATATTAAGAATGGGAAATGCCAGTCAGTATGAGGATTAGGTTCCTGGAAGTTAGCCAAAGCATTTGGGACAGGCCTTGCTCTGTCCACTAGGAGTCCCACGGATAGATAAAGCTACACAACTGCCACACATATGTAGAAGTTCTAAGTCAGTGTATGCAGGCTCCCTAGCTGTCGGTCCGGAGTCTGTGAGCTCCTATGAGCCCAGGTTAAAAGTTTCTATGGGTTCACTTGTGATGATATTGATCCCCCTGTCTACAAAATCCTTCTTTAATCTCCTCAATGGGTTTACCAGAGCTCTGCCCAGGGTTTAACTGTGAATCTCTGCATATGTTTCCACCAGTCACTGGGTGAAGGCCCTCTGATGACAGTAACTAACCTGGCAAATCAAAGCAACTCTGAGATTCCATATTATAAGTACAAATGGAAAAAAAAACACTAATGAAAATTTACACTGGAATGAATATGAAGCAAGGGGAACACTCCACCAATGTTGGTGGAATATAAGCTTGTACAACTACTTTGATAATCAATATGGCTTTTTTTTAGAAACTTAGGTATCAATCTACCTCAAGACCCAGCTATACCACTCTTGTGTATATACCCAAAAGATGTACAAACATTCTACAATGACACTTGCTCAACTATATTCATAATAGTATTATTCATGATAACCATAACCTGGAAACAACCTAGATGGCCCTCAGCTGAAGAATGGATAAAAACAAACAAACAAACTGTGGTACACTTACACAATGGGGTATTATTCAGCTATTAAAACAGTCTCATCAGAAAATTCAGAGTCAAATGGATAGAACTAGAAAAAAATCATCCTGAGTGAGGAAGTAACTCAGACCTAGAAAGACAAACATAGTATGTACTCACTCATAAGTGAATATTAGCTGTAAAGGATAACTATGGTACAGTCCACAGACACAGAGAGTCTGGGCAACAGTTGTGCCTAAGAGGCCAGGTGTTGAATTATCTCTGGTTGAGAAACAAACAGGCTAGCTAAAAGATAGATCAAATGTATTCTTCTTTGTTATGGGGGGCAAACTCATGAAACAGGAATAAGAAGTCCAAGCTCAGCCTTGTAGAGCAGAAACCACAGAGAGCCACACCCTAACTTGGTCCCACCTCTTAAAGATAATTGACTGACAAAGATTTCCCATCAGCCAGGGAGGCTTGAAATTCTCTGGGAAGGGGGAATAGAAGTGTAGTAGGTGGAGTGGCCGGCTGTATCCTGCCCAGCATTCAGCAACCCAGGTAGCTTAACCCCCAAAATAACCACACGGCAATTGTATTCATTTAAGCACTGCCTGGCCCATTAGTTCTAGGCTCTTATTGGCTAACTCTCACATCTTGATTAAACCCATTTCTAATAATCTGTAT
>LOEQ01002353.1:21663-34607 GCA_001685075.1 Bramus lutescens | reverse complement strand
GTCATGGCTTACCAGGAAAGATTCAGCATGTCTGACCTGGCAGCTTCATGGCGGGCGGCTCTCTGACTCTCACAGCATTCAGTTCTGTCTGCTCTGCCTATCTAAGTTTTGCCCTATCAAAAGGCCAAGGCAGATTTCTTTATTCAACCAATGAAAGCAACACATAGAAAGAAGACCCTCCTACACCATAGAAGAGATCTCTTGGGTAGACTGGGTGCTGGTGGAGATGGGAACAAAGAGCATTAGGTTGTGCAGATGATAGGGGATCTATGCCAACCAATTATCTTTAAGAGGTGGAACTAATATAGGGTGTGGATTTCTGGGACCCTGCCAAGGAGTGCTCTCTCTGTGTGGTTCCCTCACAGCACAGCTGAGCTTGGATTTCTCATTCTTGTTTCATATGTTTTCCCCTTATAATAACTTATATATAAGATTACATATATGTAATCTTTTAGCTAACCTGGTTACATCCTAAATCGAGCTAACTTCTACATGGGGATGGATAGAGAGGGAGAATAATGAAAGATACATCTTCATCTGAGGCATTTTGATATCAGATAGAAACCTGGTGCAAGGGAAACTCCCATGCATCTCCAAAGATGACCTCACCTTAGACTCCTAGCAAAAGTGGAGTGATAATAAACAACTCTTATGAACAGAAATAACCAGATGTTTGGCTCTCTGTGGTGTCAATGCTCCCTGTACCACCCAATCAGTTGCATTATCTTGAAGTCTGATTGTTAGTTTCTGCTATCCCCAGAGGCTCCGGAGAACAACAGTTTGGGAAGAGTAGGCAAGAATGCCTACAGAGTGTCTCACATATTCCTTCAGGCAAAGATCAGCTTCTCCAAAGCTCTTGCTGGAAACACCAAAGCCACCAGTTTTTATCCTGTGCAGAGATAGTTGTGGGTTTTACTAATGATCACAAATCATTTGAGTCATGCTTGTAATTTGTTATGGCCAGGTGTTTGACAATAGGCTTTATGTTACCTCTGAGGTGTGTCTGTGAATCTGAGATGAGAAGGTCATTGTTTGAAGATGGTAAGAAGATCATAGTGGTAGAAGAAGAAGAGAAATCTAGAGCTGTGTTCCTTTGAAATGGTGGCTCTTGAGTGAGTGAGTCAGGACACAGCAGGACATCAAATGTGTTACAGATGACATAGCACGTCATGCTGCTTGGTAAAGAGAACTAGACAGCTTGCCTCATGTTCTCAAGAGATCCTCATCCAAGTTCACAGTTAGAGTTGATTATCACACTCACCGACTCAATTATGCTCCATTTTCCCAATGAGGAAAACTTTGCCACCAATGCTGCTGGCAAAGATCTATGTTTAAATTAGAAGACAGGAGAGAAAGTCTATACAGTCAGAGGAAGCAAGGTACAGGTGCAAGTGTTTATATTAGGGCATGTTGGCGCCTATGTGTTTTCTGCTTCTAGAGACAGAGTTTCTATATTTGTGATGTCAATGTGAATTCTTTTCACCAAATTGTTTCCCTTGAGTTCCGATAGTCAAAATCAGCAAGTCTCTTGTTAAAGGAAGAATTGCTATATGAGTACCTACCTATAAGGCTTGCAAACTACCTAAACCAAAACCCTAAATGGGGACACTAGCAGCCGTAGTTATAGAAAATTAATTCAGTATCTGAAGGTTCTTAAAAAGAGGACAAACCTCTTATTTGTTCTCTAGGGACTGTGAGAAATATCTTATTTCCTGGGACTCAGCAGTGAGAATATGACCTTACTAGGAAATTCACACGAATTAAGTGTCCTGGCTGAACATGGACTAGTCTGTAACAGTTCATTACCTGCAGCATGGTACACAATGTGTCAAGGTATCATGAAAGTGAGAACTCAGTCAAAGTGTTTATCTCTACCCTGGGAAGAATAGCCTAGCAGTGTGCATATCTAAATAATTATAGTTAAGAACCAGAGTGTTTCATCATAAACAATCTCAAGCACAACACAAAGTTGTATTTAGTGTATCCGTTATTGACACAGAGATTGGAAGATACGCAGATGGTAATATCTGCATGCACAGTTTCCTAGGCTCTACCCTAAAGGATGAGGATAAACTCTAAAAATTTCTCTTCTCATAACTGCTGTGATCTCTTCCTAAGATGAAATGTTCTTAGCATGAATGACATTATTAAAGTGATTATGGTGTTTAGCTTTTCCCAAAGCTTCTTGGAGTTAAATGTTCTTATGGAACCCTACAAATACTGTAGTTCTGACATGGCCAATAACTGAAGCTTGAACCCTATTTTCATAGACATAGCCATAATAGAGTTCATCTTTAATCCAGAATCCAGAGTAGAGAGCCACGGTCCCGATCTGGACAGGATGAGCACATTCTTATCACAATTATTCATGAGTTCTCTATTGACTTTGACAATTCATACGCTGAGAATTTTCTCAAATCGTGGGACTAGAGTATGACCTCATAAGACCACAATACCATGTTTCTATAAAAGGCATGCTCCGCCATAAAAGAGGTATGAAGACACAATCATGATCTCTTGCATGTATGCACGGGTTTTTTTCATGTCTGTTCATATCCTTTACAAATTCCTACATAGTAACAGATTTCATATGATGTGTACAAGTGGGTTAGACGGAAAATCCACTAAACCTTGAAAATGTAAAACATGAGAAGCATCTGCCTTAAAATAAAAATTACAATATCCAAGATTTTCCATACATGGAGGTCTTATGGATGAAGACATTTTAATCTTAGAAGAGACCACATTAGTGATGGGATGATCGCTTTGTGGAGTTTATCCTCATCCTTTAGTGTGGTATGCATGATAGGGATATGCAGACATTGAAACCTGCCTCTTCATCCTACTCCTGCAACTAAAGGCACATCATGACCACACCCGAATATTTCTTAAACATAAGCAACTTGTTAAAGCACATAGGAAAATGAGTAAAAAGATGAAGGAAAAAATAGTGAAGAAACATAAAGAGAAGACAAATGTCATGGCATGAACTGAACCTGTGATAAGCTATTTAAATCTAAATTATATATTCTAAGGATGTGAAAAGAGACAAATGAAGAAAAAGGATGGGAAGTAGAAAAAGACAATCTCCTGAGTAAATCAGGAGCCTGGGGACCATTGGAGACGGTTGAAGGGGAGAGGAGAAGAAGGGAGGAGAGCAGAGAAAAATATATAGCTCAATAAAATCTATATAAAGAAAACAAAAGAAAAAAGGGGAGGCCCAGAAAGCATCTGGTTGAGCAAAATTCTTGGTTATTATGGGGGCTATTTCCCATAATGGAGAAAGAATACAATATTCCAAAATATTATGCCTTTATGTTCACTGGGGCTTCAGCACCCCGGAAGACTCCTGCATAGAATACTCCTCTCATTAGTAGGTTGACTAGACCATACCAGTAATAACTTCTTTGAGAATAAAATGCATATCTTGTTCAGAGTGTTATACACTCCTATTGGTTGGATTTTTAGCTGGAATGTTGCTGCAAGTAGATGTTCTATCAGCATACTCTCAAAGGGATTGACATTGTGCAAAAGAACATGGCAATCCCACTGTTAGATTGCCTAAACAAGCAGAAGGAGATCAGTAGATATGGTCTATATTCCCTGTGGAGCAAACAGAACATAAAGGAGCAGAGAGATATGCCCTAACTGAAGAATGAGAGGGTAGTGAAGGTAAAACCACAGACTATAGTAATCTTGGAAAAAACTTGAACTTCTCTATTGGCAAATATCTCTCCATTCTTCCTGATTTCAATGACAGAAAAGAGTCAGGGAATTAGAAGGGGAGAAACAAATGTCCATCATATGTATTCTCTTCATGAAAGGGACAAAATTTAGAGCATTCCCTCTTTCACTGAGCAATAGAATATTCCAAGGCAATGTAGCTTCAGATGAAAATAAAAGATTCACTGCCCTTGGCCTTTTAGTAAATAATGGAAAATCTCCCAGCATCAATATAGATACAAAATGTAATTTAACATCATCTCCTTGCTCAGGTGGAGCAGGTATACTGACAACAATGACATTTAAGTAGTTATTTTTCTTGTAATGGTGAAGTTGGTCACTAACTAATCTGCTACAAATGGTACTGGACATGGAGTAACAAAGTATGGCTTCTCTGTGTGCCCTTGTTCTCACTTTAGACAGCAGCACAGCACTTGGTCTACCCAGTCCTGCAATTTTTCTACAAGGGCTTCATAAAGCTGAGCTTGGGCTCTGGTATGCCTGGTATGACTTGTTTCGTCTGGAAGTCCTTGTCATGCTAATTTTACCTTAACCTTCAGTAAAAGGCACTTCAAAGGTTCAGCAAAGTTCACTCTGTCGGGACTGCCCGCCAGTCTCTGCAAAGTATACCTTACTTTACTTTAGCCTCCTTTCATTAAAACTTGTTTAACTTTGCCTATGATCTGCAGATCGTTCTTGGTCTGGAAAGAAGTAGACTTGCCTCCATTTACCCAAGGACTGACTGAAGTGAGTTTCCAGCCCTCTTGTTGATTTATCTGAGTATCTGAATACCATCATTGTAATAGGGGCTTAGAATTAAGCAATGTTGAAAATTTGCCTTCTAAGTTTATAATATTTTAGATTAAAAACATCATTTAAGCATCTATAGGAAGACCTAATATAGTTCCTGAGATATGTAAATACAATATAATACATTGAAGAGTCAGTGACTTTCAAGGCGATAATTCATTTTGCTTATTGAAAAGATGTGGGTGTTGATTACAGTCATTGAGTGGGTGATGGCCGCTGTTTATACATGTAGCCATGGTTCTTCATATTCCCTTGGACCATATCCTTTGAAAATTGACATTGCACTTTTTTACAAAAAATATTAATCTCTATTTCTCAGTGCTTTAAATCTCAGGTGGATATGAAGAATGCTTTGCCCAACATTGATATAATAAAAGTGATGAGACTGTAGTGTCATGTCTCAGCAAGGAACAGCCTGTGTATCAAGTCTTTGAATCCTTTCCTCTGTGCAGAGTGCTTTTACACTTCTCGAGAGACCCTGGTCAGTTGCAGCAGCTGAGGCCCTAGACAAGTGAGAAAAAACATGTGCACATCCTTGCCAGTTGGCAACAGATACACTGGCAAGATGTAGCTCTTCCAAGCTCTCATACAACCAAACCAGTTTGTGCATCCCTAGACTGGTGAGCCCAGATAAATGTTTATCCCTGTTTGCCAAGGAAACTTTGTTGCTAACTGGTAATTAGGATTATTATATATTAAGTAATTACTGATAGATATTTCAACAGGCCAATGAAGACAGAAAAAATAGCTCTGCCATTTCATGAAAGGTGTTTGAACTTTCCTTCTCCAAATAATAACGGGAAGAAGCAGTGGACAAATCATCATGCATTCTACTGTGAGTGTTTTCTTATGAGAATGGAAAGAGCAAGAGTCTGATACACAAAGTCATTTTGAGGTTTAACCATGATAATGTATCAAACTACACAGCCCAGTGTTTGGCACTTGTTATATGCTAAATAAATTACTAGTAGTTTCCTGCTCTTTTAAAATAATTCATAAGCTGTTTATGCATAATAATAAAACTTTTAAATGGATCTTAGCATTAAAATTGTATGGCATAAACATATTATTATGTGTCAAAATTGTACTTATCAATTATTATTTTAAAAATACTTAAGTAAATGATAAAAAAAAACAGGCTCACCAATACCGTGTAATTTTCTCAAGGGCAAAGATGATGTTACAAGAAATTATTTTATTTCTATTACTTAGCATATGTGTGGCCAGATTGTAGGTGCCTTGCAAGTGTTGGTTGGATTGAGCCTATGCATAATAACATGGAACAAAGTCTTCATTTTTGCTGCCATCACTTTTCTGGTTGAAGATATAATTAATGTAAGCTAATATCAACATTAATTAAATAAAAACATTACCTAACTCTTGGTGGCCACTCACTAAGCATTTATGAATTGGCTATGAAACCAAATAGAAAAACATGCAAAGGTCATGGAAATTAGGTAATTAGCTTTGCAGAGGTGAAGAGGGCAAGATGAATTATTCAACACAGCTTCTGTATTTCTAAATAATTATTACATGATTTATCAAATATCAGCAGAAAAGACTACTGAAGTGTGTAAATAAACACAACTAACAGGAATAGCAATTTGCCAAAAATTTAAAGGTAGTGTAGAATACACTGAAATAAATGTATTTTCTGTTCTCACTATATATTTTTCCTATTTTATAGGAAAGCAGGAAAACAGTTAACAATTATTTTGTCTTTTTTCTTTATTGTACGAGACATCATTACATACTGATTTTAGTATGGTGTTTTAGTTTATGGCTTCTGTATGCAATTAGAGTAATACAATCATTCGAAAAGTTTTTTTTTTCTTTTTATGTCACCTTTTTTTCTCATAATTGTGCCCACATAGGAGAAACCCAATTTACAAATTAATATCTACTTTCACATTCTAATATCTGGAGGGTCTTGTTTATTTGCCCCTTATATACATATGCCATGTAGAGATTTATTCAAACATACAACTAAGAGTGTCCCATGCACTGGTTTGTTGAATGGTGTTCTAGTTAGCCATATTTTCAGCTTTGCACAACCAAGGATCCCTTGGGAAGAAGGAAACGTAATTGTAGGATTGTTAGGTCAAACTGACCTGTGGCCATGGCATGTCTACGGAGAATTCTCTTGGTTACTTATTGGTGTGGGATGGCCGAGTTTACTGAGGGAAGTGATTTCTCTTGGCAACTGTTCCTGAGTTGTGTAAGAAAAGGAACTGAGCATCAGTGAGAAAGGACAAGGCAGTTAGTAGCCTTCCTTCAGGGTTTCTGCTTCAGTTTCTGCTTGACTCCCTGCCTCTGACTTTCCTCACTGATGGAAAATCACCTGCTATTTGAAATAAAATAAACCATAGCCATTTGGCCGCATTTACCCCACAACAGAAAAGCACCAAGGGTAAAATGGACGGGATGGTATCCAGCCCTCTGTCCTGCCCTGTTTGGATGGATGCCTTTTGACATCATTATTTTGTGTTTGGGTAAATTTTTGGATCTAAGTGTTACAATTTGATTTTTCTTGACTTAACATCATAAAATTGGAAAATAGTCCTTCCTATATGTCATCCAAGAGAAAGACATTAACCATGGCGTGTGCTGATTTTAAAAGAATAATCAAAGGCATTTTGTGGGAAAACTTCTTAGGAAAACCTTGAAGCAAATGATATAGTCATAGTAGTTAGTAAAAAGCAACTGTACAATAATCAACGTTAAAAATGTAACTGGATAACATATTTAAAATTTCATAGGGAACTATGTATTACATAGTTTCAAACCTTATGAAAATGTCACTTTTGGTCTAGTTTACAAACAGGATGGTTTTAATTCATGTCTGATTCCTGACTGACACTTGTTACTCTAATCTTGTAATATGATGACACATTGAATCATTTCAAGTTCTTGCTTAAACTGGAAGAACAAGACATTTTAGAATGGAGAACTGATGCATCTCATAGTAAACAATCCTCTCATTGGGTAATTGACTGTGTTGGAAGATTCATAAAAAGTGGGTGAACACACTATTGTGGAGGCAACTACACAGACTCCAGAAATGACTGTTACAGTTTACACCTCTCCAGAGACATGTTGCTTGCTCGACTGACTTCACAATACTTGCTGTTGGTAAAAAACACAAAATAAATCTCTTCTCATTTTCAGAATTACTCTCTTAAATGAGGAGCCTTTTTATCTCACAATAACTCATCACCAAATAAAACCTGCTAATTCTAAGGTCCATGCAAAGTGCTCAATCCAAGCTCCACCTTTTAAAGGGCCAGACTCCTTTAAAATACTTTGCTATATGTGATCTTACTATTTTCTTCTTTCTCATTCACAGAAATTATGCTCTGCTCTGGATGTATTCAATGTACATGCTTAAGGAATTGTGTTTTCTCACTCATGTTGTTATTGGGAGTGGTTCTTTTTACAGGTTCAGCCAAAGTTCACGTTAATAGAATATCCTGCCAAGGAGCTCCTTAAGTGAGGAGACTGGTACTCTTGTCATACATCTTATGCCTTTTTGTTTACAATTTGTATGGATGCCTCAATATATGCAGTTATGGGACCTTGAGCATAATTTGAAAGCTACATTCTCAGATGTCCAAATAAAAAGACAGGAAAATCCTCCTAGTAACAATTCCATGCTTCCTTTGAGTCTCAGCACGAATATCTTAACTGGTCTTTTGTGTAGAGAGCAAAAGTTGAATTTTTAATATTAATCCACTGGTATACTCAATCTTATTTGGTAGATCCAGATATGATATCATGAAGAAAAGAGGACACAGAAATACATACATACATACATACATACATACATACATACATACATACATACATACATACATACATACATACATACATGCGTGTGTGTGTGTGTTTATCTCAAAATGATACAAGAGGACAGGAGTTTAGGATTTTTGTAAGTCAGTTGGCATGAGCTTCACAAATGTCCAGTGAGAGGACTCAGTGAACAAAACAGCTGTGCCTGAAAATGCCAAGTTTGTTACCTACAAGTTACATGGTGGAAGGAGAGACCGAATACTCAAAATTTGTCATTTGACCTATGAGTGCATGGTATTGTGTATTCACAAGCATGTCGACATGGATACACACATATGCATACATACTCACTGCCAAAAAAATAAATGTAATTTAATGCTTAAGAAAGAAATTGAGCCATCATTCAAAATTTAAATGGAAATCTTTGACTGTTTTATAGAAAAGTTTTGTTTAAGAGAATAGTAATTAACTATCAATGGATCTAACAATTTAAAAAAATAACTGAAAGGTTTTAATTTTAATCATTTAAATGGAACTAGTCTTGTTTTATACTCTCACCAAAGTCAGTATCTTCTCAAATAATAATAATGTATACAATTATTGTGAAATTTATAATTTTAAAACAGTTATCAGCAATCATCTGGCCAAATGTAATCAGAAATATAAATAACATTCTGATAAAACTCAGTGAATATAATTGTCAATAACTGAAAGGACTTTTCACATATCAAAATATGATTAAGATATGGAGATAAAATAATTATTTATATTGAAAAGCGTGGGTGCACAAGTTTAATCCCAGCACTCTGGAGGCAGAGGTAGATGGGTTTCTGTGAATTTGAGGTCAGCATGGCCTACAGAGGTAGTTCCAGGACAGCCAGAGTTATACAGAGAAACCCTGACTCACTTAAATGGAGAATCATTTTTAAAATTGAATTCTCAAATATGAAATTACTGACTTGAGAAACCAAATAACAAAAATGTTACTAATGTGTTTAAACATGAGTAAAGTATTTACCTTCCAAGTGCAAGAACTAGAGGCTGAATCCTTAGGATCCATCTAAATCTAGACTGGATGTAGTTATGTGGGTCTGTGTAGGCAGAGACTGTTTGTTTCCCAGCTGCCCAGACCGAATAATAACACAGAAACTATAGCAATTACAACACTGTTTGGCCAATAGCTTAGGCACATTTTTAGCTAACTCTTACATCTTAAATTAACACATAATTCTTGTCCGTGTTAGTCATACGGCTTGGTACCTTTTATCAGTGAGACATTTTTATGTAGCTTCTTCTGTGTCTGTGTGATGTCTGTAGACTGAGCCTTTCCTCTATCCAGAATTCTTCCATTCTGGTTGCCCTGCCTATACTAGCTGCCTGGCTACTAGCCAATTAGTGTTTTAATAAACCAGTACAAGTGACAAATCTTTACAGGATACAAGACCATTGTCCCACATTAGGTCTGTAACCCCAGACTTTTTAGAGAAAGAATAAATTTAAGAAGAGACACTAGTAAAAACAGGAGTTCCTGTCTCAGTGTAGAAAGGAAATACCAAGACTGATCCCCAAGGTTGTTCTGTGTATGACATCTGTGCATATGTCTTGGCACATAAACACACACACACACAAATTATAATTATCTTTATCATTGTCATCATCTTGCAAATTATTAATCTTGCATTAGGCAAAGTTGTACTTGGAAATGTGTGTTGTCTTCTGTGCCCTGTTCTGATTTCATGTCACTATTTATAGGTTGTGCATTACACATGCAGAAATAGAGTTAGAATATAAGTAGATGAAAAAGAGTTAATTCATTATATTAGTATAACAAGGTATATAATATGTCATTAAAAGAAAAGCAATTGAACATGAGTTATATCTGGAATGCAGTACATGAAAAATGCATAACTATGCTCTCTTGTCATATTTACAGAACACTCTTTTCTAAAAGGACAGGTGATATGAACACTTTAATTCTTAGGTCTTATAAATGTTCTAGGATATATTCTTGCAGAGTTGTCACACACTGTAGTCTGTAAATGACAAGCAGGGTGACATGGCAAATAGTGCTTCTGATGCAGAAATAATTGTTTTGAATGCTGAGAAGCCAAAGGACAAAGAGGACAAGGTATTAAAATAAAAATTTAACATTCTAACAAGTATGACAGATACTTTTAGAAAGCAGTCAGTAGGAAGTGCTTTGCCATTTCACTATGGAAATTCGTCACAGTGTCCTAGACTTAGACCTTGGAAACAAAATTGTATTGGGCGGTAACATTCCAAATCCTGAATTCTGTGAGTTTCTACCTTATCACAATTGTTCCAAAACAGTGTGCCTGTCATGGAGCTGGAGCTATATCTGTTTTTAAGAACACTTGCTGATCTTACAGATAATATATGCATGGTTCCAGTTCCCGCATGGTAATTCACAACCACCTATTCCTTTAGTTCTGTAGTTCCAGGAATCTCAGTTGGCACCAGATAACCATGCAAGTAAAACATCCATACACAACAAATAAATAACTCTAAGTAAATGTGTCTTCTTTATAAATCATGTTATTAGGTCTTTAAGAAAAGTATGTGTTATAATATAGAAGACAAATAGTTATCATCCTTGGAAAAAATCCGATCTTGTTTACACTTGCAGATAGCAGTGTTTGCCAATATTCATAAGTTATTCTCTAAAACAGTCTGACAAAGGTGCAAATTAAGCTTCACATTAAATAAATACAACTGTACACTTCACAGTGTAATTCAATTAAAGTGTGCAATCAGCATAACCATGAAATTCCCAAGCTTATCACAGATAGACATTTAAAGCTACATGGACATGTCTCAATGTCTTTTCTAGACTATTAGGTTTTAGTTCAAATGAATGGATCTTAAAACAAAGCTCATTGAATCATAGGTTTTAGATGAATGGATTCTATATATTTACATTTTCATTTTTCCACTTTGATATGATGCACTTCTTTATACACAAGAGATATGAAGCAGATAACCAGAAACCCTGCAAGGGTTTGTAGGAACATTCATCAGTGATAACTCGTATTTAACAGTGAACCCATCAAGCATATGATTCCTGATGGGAGAGCACTACCAGGCAAGGCTGTGGGATCACTGGCTGTAGATAACTCTTTGTAATTTCTCTTGAGCCACATCATTTATTCCCTAAGAACAACTGTGGAGTGGTTTTCCTTTGGTGATGTCTTTTATACTTATTGGGCACACATATAGCTGTGGATGGCTAGGAACATGATCCTGTATAGTTATGATGAATAGAAATAATAGCTGGGTATTTTACATTTCTCAGACTGACATAGAATTCTCAGTCACAAAGACAGCCTTTTGCACAGACAGCTAATTTTGGACATCAGAACAAATTCAAAGCAGGCTGATTGCCCCCCCCCCTTGAGACAAATATCTTGTTGTCACTAGAGACAATTACACAAGGCCATTTTCCCAGGTGTTGTTTTGCTGATTCAAAGTCAGAGTTTGAAGCAACTTTAGCCTGCAGGTACTCTCCAACCTCAAGGTTCAGCCAATTGTTCACGTTCTGGGAACCCTCACCAACTTAGAGCTATGTGCAAGGGTCAATGTGACATTGCTAGCCTAAGAGAAACTAAATGACTGTGTTATGAGAATAGGTCAGGCCTTGAAAATGTAATTTACAAGTGTCCAGAGTTTGGCTGTGTAGAGAGAGATGCAGTGCTGGAATGGAAGATGACTCTGGAAAGGTACATGACAGATACTGCAGAACATGTGTGTGTGTGTGTGTGTGTGTGTGTGCGCGCGCCCACGCCCGCCCACGTGTGTGTGTGTGTGTGTGCTGAGTGGGACATGAAGGAGTGTGAGAGAAGTGTGAGAGTGCATCAGTGAGACTGAGTGAATGGAGAGTGTGAACAATGTAGAAGTATATGTATGTGAGTGAGTGACAGAGCTGTGTGAAAGGGCTGCTGCTAAGGAGAGATGCTGCACAAGAAACTGTCTAAAGTGCTGTATATTCTTTGTGTCTCCTCCACCACTAAACTAAATTAAACTAAATTAATTAAAGGACACACATTTTTTTTCAGGGAAGCCACCAACAAGCTCCAAGACATGAAAACCAAAGGAACAACTCCTATTACAAAGGACTTTGATGACTTCTAAGTGATGTAGTAGATAAAACTGTTTATCCTTTTAATTAAGCTTCTTCCATTTCTGCCTTTTCTTTTCTGTCTCCTTTTATTTCATGCATTAATAATCCCCACACTTTTCCAAATATTTTTTTTAATCAGAATATTTTACTACTGTCCCAAAGTAATTTTGCCACTTTCAGTTGTATGGTAATTGGTGAAGAATTAGAAAATTGTAAATGACTTTAAGTGGGTTTCTATAAATTTTACAATTTGATAATGTAATGGTTTTCTGTCTCTTTGGAGGAAATAAGAGGCTGCTGCTAGGAGCCAATCTGTCTCTTTTTGTTATGAAAAGTTTTTAATAATTAAATATCACATTCCCAAGATCTCTGATCAGTTGAGGGCTGTTTATCAGATATAACTGGGTTTCTATAAATTTTACAATTTGATAATATAATGGTTTTCTGTCTCTTTAAGAGACAAGCCACGCCCACTCCCTCCCCC
>LOEQ01002353.1:0-21634 GCA_001685075.1 Bramus lutescens | reverse complement strand
TTGGGGCCTACAGCATTTCTGCTGCCTACTGCCACCAGGGATCTTGCAGCATTTTTTAAAAAATCATAAAAGATATATTTGTTGCAATCTGTTTTTTTAGCAGCATAGTTTTGGATATTGAGACTTCAAGACCTATTTTCTTAATAAGAAAATACACAAATAACACCAGAAAAATATAACTTAAGCAGCAGATAGGCAAATCCTGTCACTGAAACACAGACAAACAAGAAAACAAAGCACCATGATGGCACCAAAAGATCATAACTGCTCAACTGCCAAACTCAAGGTACCAATGTAGTTAAAATAGCAGATAAACATTTCAAAGTTTCCTGGTAAAAATCAACAATAACCTCAAAGGGGATGCAAATAAGCAGATAAAACCCATGTAGGTAAATATCATTAAAATGAAGGAAAACTTCAGCACTGTGGGAGAAAATTTCAGTAAGAAAATTTTTAATTGAAACAGCAAGCCAGTGTTAGAACTGAAAAACACAGTAGACCAAATAAAACACCAATGAAAATCTCCACCAATAGTCTTGAATAAGCAAATGAAAAGAATATCAGAGATTGGCAATGAGGTCAAGAAATTGCTACATAAAAACACCAATTTAAAGAACAAAAAAAATGAACAAATAAAAGGTTTGGCTACAGCATCAAAAAATTCTGTGAGTGGATCTAGAGACCAAAACAAAGAAACCATGGGCTAGAAGGAGGTAAATTTAATATCAGGAACCGTGATAAACTAGTTGATTATGTTATATCAGTAAATTTTCCAAATGAAGACAATAAAGTGGACTTTCAAACACAAAAAAGATTCAGAAACATCTCAGACAAACTAATAGAACATTTTACGCAAAAATCACTAACAAATCAAACAAGTGAACAAATAAAACATAACCATAAATAAGACTCAAAGATAGTAAATGGAAAAATGAAAAATTTCAAGACAAACATTCATGAAACAGAGCTTACAAGAACAATGTAAAGAATCTATCAAATAAGAAGAAAAAGCAAGATTGTCAAATCCTTAGACAAACAAACCAAAGGAAGGAGAACGAGAACCCTGACACACTAAATGGAGAGAATAAAAGAGATGGGTATAGATTCTGTGAATGTTGAATGCTATATTTCAAAGATGTAGATAATCTAGATGAAATTAATAAATCCTAGATACATGTCAACTGTCAAAATTGAATCAAGAAATTATACATAACGTAAATGTATATGAAACCATTAGGCTGAAGCAGTAATTAGCTCCATCCCAAAAGCAGCTCCAGGGATGGAAAGATCCACCGTTGAACTCTCCCAAGTTTTACTTACCACCATTATTGCTTCCCAAATTGATCCATACAGCAGAAAGTGATGGAACACCAATAAATCAATCCAACAAAATCAGCATCCCCTTGATACCAAGACGGACAATGACAAAACCCAACCCTATAGAGACTAGTCAAGAAGAGAGAGCATAGTTGACAAGCCCATGATGGGGATGCCCACAGAGACAGCTGAGCTGAGCTAGAGGGAACTCACTGACACTGAACTGATAACGAGGGAAACTGCAGAAGACCAAACTAGGCCCTCCGAATGTGGGCGACAGTTGTGTAGCTTGGGCAGTCTGTGAGGCCACTGGAGTCCATGTTTTTTAAAGGTTATCTTGCTCAGACTAAATATTGGGGGGGGGTCTTGGTTTTGCCTTGAAGTGATGTGTCAGACTTTGTTGACTCTGAATGGGAAGCCTTACCTTCTCTGACTGTGGAATGGGTGGAAGGAATGTGCGAGGAGCAAGAGAAGGGGAGTGAGTGGGAACTGGGATAGATATGTAAAATGAGAACAGATCACTTAAAAGTTAATTTAAAAAGAAAATTAATAAAATAAAAAATATTATGGCCCGACTTCATTGATGAACTCAGACACAATATGGAATGGATCTCACTCCCTACTTCCCAAAATTGAAAGAACAAAGAAAATGTGGTGCATATACACAGTGGATCTTTTGCAGCCATAAAGGCAAATGAAATTATGATGCTTCTAGAAAAATGAAGGAAATGAAAAATCATTACGTTGAGCAAAATAATCCAATCTCATGGGGAAATAGACCATTTTATACATAGATGGCCAACCTGCATTTGAAGTTATACACACCCTTATACACACACACACACACACACACATAGACACACACAAAAATATTTTAAAAAATAACTTGGCTTTAATATTTCAGCTATTTCAACCCACCACATTTTAGCAGAGGAGTTTTAAACCAGGCAGCAAGGGTATTCAATTATTGCTGGATAGTTTTAAAGCCTTGATTAATATATTACTCACAATTAGCATTAGTGGAAAATTTTAGCAGACAAATATTTCAAGAATGGAGTACATCACCCTAGAGCTGCTGTTTCAACCATTTCAGGCAACTTTAACAGAAATTCAGGGTTTCAAAGTTTAGTTAAAACCAAGGGTAGCCCTTCGCCACAGAGAGGAGATTTGTAGGAGTCAGGAAACAGAAATGCTTTGGGGTAAGGAAACTATTAAATAATGAAATGGGCAATATAACTGCTGATTCTGTTAGAAAGCATCAATTTTGCCCATGGGCCCATGAGGTATCTAAGAGTGAAAGAAAGTCACCCATGTCTGCCTGCAATCTGTGCCCTTTTCCTGCGTGACTTTGAATGAAAGCAGTGCCATTAACCTGGGTTCTGGGAAGAACAACTCAGAGTTCAGAGGGCTGATGCTACCACAGGGAGAACTGTTCACCCAAGACAACACTCTAGAGAGACATTCTGCTTGCTTGTGAGCCATCTCCTCTCTAGGCATCAAGGACTTCTTCAGACCCACTTGTGGGTTCATATCTAAGACCATGGTGAAGGACATCACACCTAGACTAGGACTATATAATTAGTTATGAATTTTGTTCCTGTACCCATTTTTTTCCATTTAAATCTATATCTCATGCCAGTGCCACAAAGTTAGACTTGAGGTGACTGGACACTTTTATTTTGACTCCCACCAGTGTGACCACATTAAATAAACCCCTTCCACCATTCTTTCTGATTCCATGTGTCTATAAGTAGTATAGTTAAGGTGAACAGATAAGTCTACCTTATTTGGAAAGACTGAGTCATCTCTTTGACCCTAGAAATCCAGTTTCAATGACAGATGAGGATATCCTTATCAGTGTTTTAGCTCAGTATATACCTCAATTTAGGAAATGGTTCAGGTAGAATCAAGATTATAAATTCTGTAGAAACACAATTAAGTGCTGTTCATATGCTTGTACTATATTAGCAAACTAGGGCAAAGTAAATATAATCCATTCCTTGTTAAGAAATCTATATACAATTTGAATGCAATTACTGTAGAATAGAAAACTTGAATGTAAATTACCTGCAGAGTACAGTTATAAAGTGACTTCAGTTTTGTTCTGTCCAGGGACTGTGCCTTAGCCAGGTGCAATCCTGTCATTCTAATAGGAGATAGAGAGACAGGGGTTTTCAGATAGGAGAGTGAGCCCTGTGAGACACAGGAAAAGCCAGGCAAGCTGGAGAAGGGAGCAAACACTCCAGCTTCCAGTGAGCAGTGTTGCTTGCATTTTCTCCCTCAGGCTTTCGTACGTAGCATTTGCCATATTAAAATAAACCAAAGGTAAAGATAAGACAGGAGAAAGATAATACAAAATTAAAAAGTAAAATGAAAAATAGATAACATAAAGGGAAATAATTAAAGCAAAGCCTAAGGTGATAAGAAGAAAGTAGGTAAATAAATAATATGGGAACAGAGTAAACACAAGATAAAAGTCTTGTACCAGGGTGAGGAAAGATAAATCAGCTGAGAACAATTAACTGCAAGATTATAAAAACAAAAATACTAAAAGATTAAAAGGAAAAGATAAATATGCAGAAAGCATTTTACATGAAGGCAATAATAAAAAGGAATAAACTAGGGCATAAAATGTTAACTGGAATGAAAAAAACGAAACACACGCGTTCCAGTTTCATACACGCGTGCATGTGTATGCTCAAAACTGAAACTGGTGACTGTGTCAGGCATTCTGCACAGAAATGCAAACACATTCTCTTGACAGCAAGTGCCTCGCAGCACAGTGCTTTGCAAATCCTTTGGGAAGTCTCCGGTGCTATCCAGGCCACTGCCTACCTCTCTGACCTCTCTCTTCAGCCTGACCATGCCATCCTCAGACTTGCTTATTGACTCTCAAGATTGTTCCTCACGGTACGCTGCCGGATACCCACAGAAGCACAAATCCATGTATCCTTGGGGTATTTATTCTCTTCCAGCCAAGTGAGAGCCCCTTGCCAAAGGGAGTTAGCATAATACTATTTCGCAGTTTATCTGAGAAATGCAATACTGCTCCTCTTGGCTTCAAAATGTGGCCCGAATTGTGCTGGGTTTGGGAGAGATTTATTAATAATTCCTGTTGTACTGCCAATCATTCCCAGAGAACATAGCCTATGAAATGACATGCTTACCCATGCATTTTGTGTAGAAGAAAAAGAAATGCAACCAAGGAAGGGTAATGTGGTGTTGTATCAACTAAAGTGTTCTGTCTTCATCATGACTCTCCATGGATCTCATCTCTAAATTTGGCATGAGGCATGAAACAAGTGAAAGCTGTCAGAATGGAATCTTAGAGCATGTGTAAGCCTCAAATCACTTCCAAGTTAAATGCTGTGTATCTAGATTTAAATATGATCTACTCTAAGAATAAGCAAAATAGTGATTAAACTTTACTGTGGCCACTGCTTTCCATTTCCTTGTTATGTTAAGACTCACTTGATCTAGAAAGAGAAAGTCTTGGTAACACACAAATAGGGACATTAAATGTTATAGGGGAGATTCTTTTTCAATTTCCCCCTAAAAAGAGGCTATTTTTTTCTTTCACAGATGATAAACTGCAGAGGGTAGGACTCAAGCTTCAGAACTAGGTAATATATGCAGTAGGGAAGCAATGGTTTTAGGAAGGAGAGGTCTTACTATCATTTATATGCTGGTTGTAAAGTAGGCAATCGTAGGTCCAAGAAGACTGTAAACAATTTCTATATTAGACATGGTTCTATTGGTGTGCGTGTGTGTGTGTGTGTGTGTGTGTGTGTGTGTGTGTGTGTTTCAGGAGGGAACTTACTAGGTCTTGAAATTGCAGAGATGGGGTCATCCAAAAAGAGCCTTCTCCATGAGAGAGAGGCTGAGAACCCAGTAGCTTCTCAATCCCAGAAAAGAAAATCCCAGCAGCTCCATTCTAGCATTGACATCCTGCAAGACATCTGGAGTGGCTGGTCTTCAGTTTATAATGGGAGGCTGAGAATGCAGAATTCTGAAGGCATTGAGGGTGGAAACTGAGAAACAAAGGGAGGGATTTATTCAACAGCTCCATGGTTCTCTCTCTCTCCCTCTCTCTCTCTCTCTCTCTCACACACGCACACATGCACTTGTGCACACAATAAATAAATCTTTTTCAAAAAAAAGCCAACAGCATTAGAAGTTAAAAACAGCATATTTCAAATACATTGTGCAAAGTGCCAGATTTTATGGAGTAAATTTTAAATGCCATCTGCACGAGGAGATATTTCTAATCCTTAAAATGATCACATTATTAGAGGCTTGAGAGACCATGACTTTGAGGGACAAACACTTGCTTTTCTTTCAGAGGACCTGAGTTTGGTTGCCAGCAGCCACATGATGCTGTAAGTCCAGCTTTAGAAGACCCCAGACCCTCTTTCCACCTCTCTGGGTGCTTTTATATGCACATGTGTACATATGCAGAACAGGCAAGAACCTCAAATACATAAAAAATAAAAATAAATCTTTGAATATATTTGTATAATACATTTTAATCATCAAAGAAAACATTGCTTATTTGAAAACAATAGTATTTATCAAATGATTTATTTTTCAAAAACCATATTCAAGGAGATAAGGTATGAGTTTGTTTAGTGATTCCTAAGAGGGAAAAAATTAAAGCCAATTACTGTGTTCTTGTACACAACAATGTAGCAATGCTACTAGCAGAAAGACAGATTAAAACATGGCACAGACAAAACAATTTTTCACTATAATACTCAATATTCCTTTTAAGAAATTTCCTAAAAAGGAATATTTAGATCATAGTCTTTTGCTATTGGCATTCTCTGGGAAATCAAAGATATAATTTACAAATAAACATAATCATAAGTCATCCTTTTTAAATGTTCTCAATTGGATTAAGAAAGAATAAGAAAAAAAGAAGCCAGGCAGTGGTGGCACATGCCTTTAATCTCAGCACTTGGGAGGCAGAGGCAGACAGATTTCTGTGAGTTAGAGGCTAGTGTGGTATACAAAAGCTAGTTCCAGGACAGTCTCCAAAGAAATACAGAGAAATTCTGTTTTGAATAAAAAAATAATAATAGTAATGATGATGATGATGATGACAATAATAAAAGAATAAGAAAAATGAGATACTCACGGCTATTTAACTAAGTGTGGGAACCAATGAGTCAGGCCAACACAGAAGTTTAGACAGAATCGTGTCATTCACTGGGAATACTCAATGGAGTGGTTGATGGTACCCCCCCACCACACTTACCTGTTTGGTATTTAGCATTATTTGTTTTACTTCCAGACACCAGCTAAACACAAAAGAACTAGTCATTTGCATTAAACAAAACAATGTTGACATCTCTTGTGGGATGGAGGTGGGAGCCGGACACTGTTGGGCTCATGGGTACAGTTCTCTAAACAAACTGAGTGTCTCAATCCTCACCACTCTCCATGTTAACATAGGATGCAGGTGACAGGAGGGTGCCCATCTGCTCTCTCATTCTGGTACTGGTTTTACGTTTTGGTGTTTCTGAACTTGTTTGTTTTTCTGAAATTTTTATTTTCATCTAATATCAGATACCGTACTCCACAATTAAAGTCCCATTTTCAGCCTTATATACTTCAAATTCTTTCTTTATTTTCCATAAGACAGGAATTGCCCAAGAGCATTTCTGTTGACCCCCCCAGCCAGGTTGGGCAAGAAAATATTGCTCCCTTCAGAAATCAAGCACTCTAAAATGAGCAGATATAAATTATTGAACTTCCTGATCATTTCTGTGTACTCAAAAATCTCTTCAAAATGATGTATATTAAATGTGTTTTGATTTTTTGCTTATATACATATGTATATATAATTTTAAAATTATAATCTAAGTGAAAAATTTCCCTTCCCTTTGTTCCTTTCCAGTCCTCCCATATATACCACTTTGTATCATCGTTACTCTCTTGATACTGCATGCTTGTATTTGTATACACCTATATGTTCCTAAATATATGCTGTTCAGTCCATATAATATTACTTGTGTATATGTTTTCAGAGGTGCCTCTTGAGCACGGGGCAAACAAATGTTAGCTCTTCCCCGCAGAAAGCAAGCTCTCCACTATCAGTTTCCCTCCTGTCGCCTGTAGCTCTTCGTGTGAGAGTTCGGCCTCATAGGCTTGTCACCACTACTTTCTCATGTCCACTGTTTTTCTCTGTGTTCTTTTCATGTTTAGGTCACCACATTGGTGAGACTTCATGTATCATATCTAGTAATGTATGGGACACAATATCCCAGCGAAATCCCTGACTCTCTTAAAATCTTTCCTTCCCTCTTTTGCAGTGTTTGCTTAGCCTTAGGTGTGGCATTGTTCTGTGGACATTAGAAGTGAGCTCCCGAACTTTGGATTTTTATTGTTTGTGGTTTTCTGTAGTAGTAGTCCCCATCTATTGTAAAAAGAAGTTTCCATGAGGAGGGCCAAAGACTACATTGATTTTTAAATAAAAGTCTAATTATACAACATTTACCACATTAAGTGCAAAAAAAAGTCATATTTGTACCTGTATTTCTCATGTGGCTTGTGAAATTCTTTGCTATAACAAATGGATTGCTCAATAATGTTTCATTATGAATATTTATTGAGCCTTTCCACAGTTTTTTTCTATCTTTGCTATTGACTTTATAAATTTCACACACTTTTTTCTGGTGCCACAATAGCCTATTAATTGCCACCTTCTATCAGTTGTAAGTCTCCTACAAACCACTTTTAAAATGTAACAACTGAAACCGGGAGGCTGTGGCACACGCGTTTAATATCAGCACTCGGGAGGCAGGGGCAGGCGGAACTCTGTGAGTTCGTGGCCAGCCTGGTCTACAAGAGCTAGTTCCAGGTCAGGCTCTAAAACTACAGCGAAACCCTGTCTTGAAAAACAAACAAACAACAACAAAAAAACAACAATAACAGCAACAAAAATGTAACTACTAAGTAGTTTCAATATTTACAGCAGCTTTCCCCATTCCTGACAGAAGGAGTGGAGGGAACTCTCCTAAAACCAATGAGGCCTCCTGGTGTGAGGGGTGCCTTCCCTCTTGGCTTTTTTTAAAGTTATCAGCCTTCTCTCTGTATTTCATCATCCTACCCTCATTTCCTTCCTCTGACTTACTCAGCCTCTCCTTTGTTTACAAATGTCTCTATGAAATGACCTCTTTCTATTTCTCTTTTCAAAAGAATGAACTATAAACTTACTGAACTTAATCAATCCATACTAAAGGTGATTTTCGAACTAAATGAATTTGATTCACCCTGACTGTTCATTGTACTTTAACATGAGTCAAAGAACTTTACAAATAGAACAGTATTTCTCATATGTGTTTGTGTGTGTTCACATGAAGAAATAAACAAATGAAGGGAAAACAATCTAACATAAAAAATTATAACATTGACTTTCCAAATGAAAACATTGAACTGCTTCCTGAACATTTGGTCCCTTAGCACAAATTAAGGAAGAATTAAATCAATTAATGTCCAAAAGAATTCACTCAGAAATAAATAAGTTCACTACTGAAGTATGCATTTACTGGAAATAAGTTCTTCAGAGGACTAGCAAGCATGAGATTTCTGTAATAGCACATTAGTGAAATTCTCTAGGCTAATAGAGTTTGTCCTTCTAATGAGATGAGGCAAGAGTAATTGAAAAAAATATTCCTAACCTAATAATAATTGTTTGAAATTCTTATTTTAATGGATAAATAAGCAATTCAATTATTAACAGAAACAAAGTATTTGGAGTCATGGTAATTATCATTTCTATGGCGTGATTTAAAACTGTATCTCTCACTTAAGTAAAATCAATTTTATATATTTTATTTTGGTTTACTAATATTCAACTAAAATATTATTTATCAAATACTTTCTAAATTTCTAATGAACATATAAACACTCACATGTATAAAATTAGATCTATATATAATTATTTTATTTTGTTTTATTTGTTTGTTATTTGGGACAGAGTATCACTATGTAGCTGTGGCTGGCTGAAACTCTATGTAGACCAGGATCCCTCTGTCACGTTAGTGCTGGGCTTGAAGGCATGCGCCACCACACTCAGCTAAATATTTCAAAAGCAATTGGAATGAAGTAAATTTATATAATTTATTCATTAATGAAGCAAACTCAGATGTACTATGGTTAAGGTTTGACTATGTTCAAATTATGGTGTGTAAAACTAAAGAAACTGAAAGCATACGTATATTATTATTTAAAAATATGTAATACTTAACTTTTGCTAAAGATATTAATTCCTCATGTACAGTTTGATCAATCACTGTTCTCAACATGACAAACTGGCAGAAGTATCATTCTAGTAAGGCAAATGAATATGTGAAGAGTCCATTGGCCTAAAGGAAATAAGAAAAACATAACTTTTTTCAAACTTTTCTGCTCCCTCCTTCCTTCCCTCCATCCATTGCTCCCTCCTTTCCTTTTTTATTCCTTTTCCCTCCCTCTTTCCCTTCCTTCCTTCCTTCCTTCCTTCCTTCCTTCCTTCTTTCCTTCCTTCCTTCCCTCTGTTTCTTTTATTCTCCTCTATTTTTGTCATGAGATTTGTTCTTGCTTTGTAGCTCTAGCTGTTCTCAAACTTGTGATCCTAATGCTTCAGGTTCTTGACTGCTAGGATCACAATTTGTTTGTCTGATTCTGTCCCACTAATATGAATCATTTGTGGGTTTAACTGCAAATGAAGAATGTGTTACGCTAACCTGACAAGAATTGCATTGTAAAATGTTTATAGATACTGAATTCGTGATCATCCTCTAATTGTTAACTACATCGTTCTTGAGTTTCACAGCAAGAGAAGAGAGAGCATACAGTTCAATCTGTTAGTAAGATTTGTTCTATTTGGTTGGAACATCTGAGAAGGACAGACTTCAAGGGAGAAGTCAAAAGAGAACAACAATGCTAAAGAAACACAATTTCAGAAGCTAAAGTTTACAGGAAAATGTACCAGAGGAAAGAAACACCTTGATTCAAAGACTCTGCCTCTTGGAACAGATGTTCTTCTTGTGCAGATGTCTCTGTTTTTGAAGGAAAAAATTTAGCAAAAATGGGTAAGAATCAGTCTGTGAGTAAAAGACAAGGTATACAATGGGGGAGGGCTAGAAGGGCCTAGAACTAACATACCTTATTCTTTCAATGTTTTAAAATCTTTATTTATTAATTATTTGTTGTTATTATGTGTGAATTCTGTGGATAACATAAAACTTGCTTGGCATGAACTTTCTCTTAATTTCCAGGCTTTTCATTTATCCAACCGTGTTTTACCAAGAACAACATTTTTTCTAACTTTAGCATGATTTTAAATTTATTTACTTTTTTGATTATGCAAGAAATGCTGCAGGTAGGTGCCTCTGAAGCACAAAACAATCTCAAAGATTTGGGACTTGATTTGATACATTTTAAATATATATTCAGTGTACTTATTGTACAAACAGCAGAAACTTCAAATAGATTTTTGGTTTCTATACTTATATTTAAAAATTAGGTACAATATATAATTCCACATTAGTTATAGAAAAATATATAAGTAGGGAATATATTTTTAAATCACTTGTACACTTTTATTTTATATAAAAAATATGAGGATAGAAAAATGCAGTGTGGGGGGAAGTAAATTTCACAAGAGGAACTTATTCAGTGTCTATGCTTTTATTAGTCATTCTATTGATGCGATGAAACACCATGAGCCAGGCAACTTATAAAAGGAAGTGTTTAATTGGAGACTTGCTTACAGTTTCAGAGAAAGAGTCCAAGACCACCATGGTGGAGAGCATGGTGGCAGGTAGACATGTAACAATAATGATGAAAGAAAGAGGCTATCAGCTTGAGAGTGGTTGTGGCATAGAAGGGAATGAAGGGAAAACACACCTGGGAGAGGATGAGGGAAAAGAGGCTTTGGGAGAAAGTAATATAACTTTATTTCAATTACAAACATATTTTAGAGAAGTTCTAATTGTATTTTCTTCCTTGAAGAAAATTAATTTCCTTTTGATAGCTATCAATCAATGCTTTTATGTTGTCTTATTACTTGAAGTGTGAAGTGTCATGGCATTGTTGTTAATACCTTTACCTTACCATTGTGAATGGCAGGCTGATGCTTCTCTTCTTTTAGTAGTCGCTTATTGTCCAATCATTGCATTGCTGGCCAAATAACTGTGCTATCATTTCAGGCAATGTAATTAAGGCTACATTTCATGACCTCCACCAGGATCACATTTACCTCAGTCTTAACTGAGAGCACCAAGGAAGCCCCATGACATGAGGAACATGGAACCATAGGCTTGGGGGAACCCTGTAATTATATGCTCACAATTTGGTCCATAGTAGCTGAGAACACAAGCCCGAGTTATATTTGTGGAGCTGAAATGAGGATGAAGGCTTCTGCCTGCTTCTTCGCTTCCAGGGGAGTGAACTTGTGTGTTGTTGGACACTTCTGCATTCTACTACTGTAAAGCAAAACCCTTTCTTTCATCTAGTTGCAGTCCTTAAAAGATCTGAAACCTTCTTCTTATTCATGAAGATGTTCTTTCCTTGTGTGTGTCCTGCTCTTCACCCTGACTCATTGAATCTTATTAAAACACCAAGTGGATTTCTAAAATATTGCTACGATAAATCATTTTTAAGAGGTACACTTTTCCTTTCTCTTGCGAGAGAGGATTTCCTCTTTATCAGACTGTAGTGTATTTCCAGGAGTTCAACTTCATTTTCTTACTCATTATTCATCCTCTAAGAAGTACATATATACCTAAAATTAAATTCTGGCATCTAATCTCTGTGGGAAGCATTCAGTGCTTTCTGCTTTCTCTTCTGTATGTTTCTGTAGTTTCAAATTCCTTTCCCTTTTGTACATAATGGAAGTTAATTAAAAAAAATCAGAAACAGTAGTGTCCAGTTTTCGCTCTGCTGTGATACTTCCTCTTTGTAGCCCAATGTTGTTGTTGTTTTCGTGTTTTTTTTTAATCTGATTGGACTATGTACCAGTAATGCACCTATCATTTTTGAA
This sequence comes from Bramus lutescens, assembly GCA_001685075.1. NCBI lineage: Eukaryota > Metazoa > Chordata > Mammalia > Rodentia > Cricetidae > Bramus > Bramus lutescens. The sequence goes on along the minus strand of LOEQ01002353.1, from coordinate 9,288 downwards.
AGGTCAGTTGGAATCCTTCATCAAATATATTCATAGCACTTCAGCACCATCTTGCAGCTTATTCCCCAGTTTAGTTCACTGGGGACAACAATGAGGGCTGAGTCTCCCTAATAACAGACCTGATGATAAAGACAGGGAGTCTATGTTCAACTCAGGATACAATGGAGAATATGGGGGTGCTGGCATTCCCTATGTCTCCTTAAACTGATCCAAACATCCATCCTCATTGGTTTTCACGTACAGAATCATCTTTTCCTGGGTTCCTGTTGCAATTTTGTTTTATTCATGAATTATTTTAATTATATTTATATTTATTTGTGTGTATGTATGTGTGCCTGCTTGTCTGAATATGTACCACATGTGTAGATCAGAAGATAATGTCAGATCTGCAATTGAAAATACAGATCACCATAGGTCGCCTGTTGTGGGTGCAAGGAACCAATACCAGGTCTCCTGCAAGAAGAAGAGTTCTTAACCTCTTTATCTCTCTAGTGCTGATGTTGCGATTTTAAAGATTTTGACAGAATCACTTAGTTCTACCAAGCATTCTGTGCCAATATTTCAAATGTTAGCTTCTAAGCTAACGTTCCAGCAATTTCTTTTCACTATTTGGTGACATCATATGTCATTTAGGTTTATGCTAGTGTTTTCCAAATGTGAATTTTTATACTTCAAGAAAAAAAGACAAACCAATAAGGCTACCATTACAAATGTGTGAAAAGGAGGCTTAAATTAATAGATAACAATGCCAAACATTTATGCAAATGAACTAAAAATACTGTAAAAAGCTGATAAGACAACCACACTAATTCCTAGCACAAGGGAAACACAGGTGGGCAGAGCTTTGAATTTGAGGATGGCTTGGTCTACAAAGTGAGTTCCTACTCAGCCATGGCTACACATAGAAGTCATTTCTGAAAAAAAAACTAATAATAATAATAATGATAATAATAATCCTTTAATTTTGGTTCATAACTAAGAGTGGGCACGTGACTCAAAATCTTTTCATGCCAAACTCAGCAACATTGCAACTTTTGTTTATGGCAGAACAAAGTAAGACATAATATGATAATTAGTTTTTACTTATTCCTTCTTCAGTTATTTTAGTTTACATTTGTATAAATAGTAATTATATTGGTTTATGTATCAGGATGATAGCCAGTGTTATAGAAGTCCGAAATGTGTTGACAAGGCAGATGTGACTATTTTTGTACAATACGGATGGATGTACAGTGGTGACAATTGTCAAAGCAACCACAATATGAAGTCAGGAAAAGATGGCATCACTTTGATTGCATCAATAGAAATGTTTCAGATTTTATTTGCTATGGAAGTTTCTAAGACAAAAGTCAAATAAAATAATTGTATTTAAATCTCTACATATAGTGCAAGTATACATAACGCTTTAATGAATAAATTTATTAATTGTAGTTTATTCTTTCTCTTCTTCACAATCACCATCCAAACAAAACTATTATATATACAGTGTACACTTTATGCCCTATTTAATTCCTAGAAAATACTAGTGGGCATGAAATGCTGATGATTTTTGGACACTCATCTCATAGGTAGACATGAATCTTAGAAGTTAATTCCTCCTTCTAACTTGTCAGCAGTTACTGAAGACTGAAAATATTTTGAAAATGCAGGAAAAACTTGATGCTAGAACAGATGCTATCAGCATTCCCTCTCAGAGAGTGCATGTACAAGCTTTTGATTTAGTTTTTAAACAAAAATACTACTTTATTCTCTGATGTTATTGTACATAATACTCATGGGGAATTTTCCTCATCTCCTATTTTGTACACCTCCTGCTTAGGAGCACACTGGGACGGGAAACTATCATTCATTGAGAATGTGAATCCTGGAAGCAAAAACCCAGGAGACAGTAGTTTGCTTTACCTCTTTTGAAAATGCATTCCAAACCTTTTCAATGCTCCAGACACTAAATAAATCCTTTAATGATTCATGACTTATATTCTAAAGAACCCCTCATAGTATTCAAGGAAATCAGACACATACAGATTCTCAAAAGGAGTTTTGAATTTTCAGATCATGAAAAAGCTGGAGGCAGTTGGAAATGAATACTATATAAGGCCTGAATTGATATAATAATAAAAGCTGTTAATATGCAGATTCAATTCAGAAATATAATTTATTTTTGACAAAACATGAGGCTTTTGCTTTGCAAAATTTAATTGTTCTTATTTGGATATTCAGCTCACATTGTAGAAACATATAGGCTCCAGGGAGCCGTATTGTATACACAGAAAATACTTGAAGATACAAAGGCTTACCTGTCACATGTATTGTACCATCAAAATGAAAGACTTACCTTGACATTGTCTACACAGAGAAAAAGACAATCATATGTCTACTCCACTTTCTCATTTACAGGTGCAATTCAGCTGAATATCTATGTTCCCAAAATTAGATATAGCATTAGAAACATAGCAAAAAATTAAACTTTTACTCCTTGAATCATTAACCTTAATTGGTATATTTTAAATTAAATAGCATTCTATAAAACTTGAGTTTAGGCTATTAGTAGTAAACAGTTTGATCAGATATTGTAGTCATCTGATAACAATATGGCAAGGGTTCATCCTGGCCAATGGAGAGTTTTACATCCAATGGAAGAGTCTCTCACTGTGGGTGCTAAGAGCCGAATCCAGATAGTCTTTAAGAGCAACAAGGTATCTTTGCTTCTGGACTGTATCTTCAGCTCCAAGACTTCTCATGAAAAGGAAAATATCCACCAGAAAATATAATAATTGAGCCTATAAATGAATGAAAAACTGGGTGTAATTTTTGTGTGTCTTTATGTAATGGTGCTGGAATTGGCCTGGGACTTTATGCATGCCCAGAAAATGTAATTCCCATCCCTCTTTTATTTTTCATTTTGAGACAAAGCTTCACTTAGTTGCTCTAATTGGCTTGAACTTGGGACCCTTTCCCAGTAGTTTACTCCAGTGTTTACCACACTGGTTTACCACGCCTGTTTCCACAGTGTTTGCCACCAGGACCCCACCAGGACTAGCACTAATTTTTAAGTCTTAAAAACAAGAATTCAGAAAATGTTCTGTCTCTACTCCAAATGTGTATATTTATAGACACGTTATCCTTTAGAAACAGGAGTTACAATAAAGGACATAGAGATCACAAGGATAGTCAGTCTGCATAGTTAAGTTGGATCTGATGTGATGAGTAATACAGTTTACAATGTTTACCTGGTCTGTTCAGAGCTCTGAGCATCAAGATTTTATTTTTATTTTATATATGTATTTGTGCTTTTAGTTTGATATATTGACCTAAAATTTTGTCTCTAATTTCTAACCAGACAGTGATATTAGCTCCTTAAGAGACAACACAGTTTAAAAGTATATGTCTACATTTTCATATAAACGATACATATTTACATACATGTATACATACATATATACATACATGCATGTATGAAAGTATGCAAGCTGTGGTAGTTTGAATGAAACTAACCTGCTTTGGTTTGTAGAGAGTGACATTATTGGAAAGGATTTGGAGGTGTGACCTTGTTGGAGAAAGTGTGTCACTGGGTGTGGGCTTTGTGGTTTCAGAAGTTCAAACCAGACTCAGTGGCTTTCTCTCTCTTCATGCTGCCTGATAATGTGGACACAGAACTCTCAGTTACTCCTCCAGTATCATGTCTGTATGCATGCTTCCTTGCTTCCCACCACAGTAATGGATTAAACCTCTGAACTTATAAAAGAGTTCCAACTACATTCTTTTCTTTCATGGTGTCTCTTCACAGTAACTGGACATTGGCTAAGACGTAAGCAAACATATTTTGTATATAAATATGTGTATAGCTAGTACAATCACATATATTTGAATATGAAAGTAAACATAAACTAAATTTTTGCAGAGCTTTAAGTTTCAGTACCAAATATGTCCTGATTTAACACTGATGAGTCTTGCAGACAGGCCAATTAAACGCGAACATTCTGTTTGTGCTGGTCTGATTTTAATTGGCCTTAATCCTGCCTCCACGTCATGTGATGACTAACTTCTGTTTTTCCTGCAAACTCCTTTCCAACAAGTGTTCACCGGACCCAAAACTTCTCCTTATAACTTGATAATTTATCACATGCTTTTTTTTTTATCTTTGAATGACAAGGAACTAAGCCTGTGGGAACATCTGTGGCAGTTGTTTATGTCAGACTCTCGCTTACCTAATTGAGTGACTCTTGACTGCAGTGGGACTGCTTACATCCTCTCTTGTATTAATTTGTAATTAGGACCATGAAAGCACTAGCCTCATCGGTGAGGAATGAAACTCTGAAATGATCGATTACTGTTATTCCTGTGTGGAGAGGGGAAAAGAAAAGAAGAAAAAAGTTGCATGTGGGGACAAAAATTAAACTGGAGTCAATCACCCTGATGGAACCTCTTATCCCAGTATTTGGTTGGTTCCCTTTTTTTCTTTTTCTTTTCTTTTTTCTTTTTTTTTGTTTTGTTTTTGTTTTTCAAGACAGGGTTTCACTGTAGGTTTGGAGTATGTCTGAGAACTAGCTCTTGTAGCCCAGGCTGGCCTCAAACTCACAGATCTCTGCCTGCCTCTGCCTCCTAAGTGCTGGAATTAAAGGTGTGCACCACTACCACCAAAATGCCACTGTTCTTATCTGTTTTCATAAAGACTTTTTTCACCTCTGCTTGGTGTGAGATTTTATATTTAAGAACTGAATTGTCATACCAATACAAATAACTATCTGCATTATTACGTTGTTCCCTGCATCCCTCACACTTTGCCTTTAAAGAATGAAAGGACATATTTCAAAACTATCTTCTAGGAAAGCTACAGGATCAATGATTCGACACAGCCAGTACAAATGAAAAGTGTATGTTGTCGTTACCAGATCAAATATTCAGTGTAGATATTGTTGCACAGCTATCCACAGGAAACACATTCTTCTTTGTTGGATGGACAAAAAGTGGCAGTCCCCATTTACTGTTGCAAGTTGTGTGTATAAATAGTGATCCTGGGCATAGAAAGGACTTGTCACTCAAAGAGTTACTGTTTCTTGTGATTATACCTGTTATCACAAGTGAATCACTATTTGTTTGAAAAATATATAAACTAAATAAGGCATAGTTAATTTTTGTCAAACACAAATATGTACTTGCAGAAGTAAAACTATACTACCATTTAGGGATAAATGGCTATGTTCTTGATGCAAGAAAATGAGTTTATTTTCATATACATTTTTCATAAATGTTTCATTCTTTGCTACTGATTTGAAATTTTTCCCCAAGAAAGTAACTAAGAAGCATCTACTAAATACAATTTGCAAATCACCATAATTAAATAGTGTTATCATGGGTAAATATGTAAAAATATGAAGGGAAACTTCATGTTGTATTGCATAAAGTCTATTTTATACCTTTAGTAACATAATTTGTCTGAAGTATTCCTATAGCATTGTCATATCAATGTATATTCTTTAAACTTAAAATTATTCTGCTACTAAAAATTCTATCTTTCTGTATTTTAATATAATATTAAAAATTCAAATATATTTAACATATTGATAATATTAGTGTCAATCAGTTATTAGATGATGAACTACATACTAAATATTGATACATCTCATTCTTGTTTTGTTAAGGAAAGAAAGTAAATAACAGAATAGCTAAGATTATATCACAACAAAGTAACTTTGCTGAGTTATATCATTCTACTTAAAATAACATCTCTGTATGAAAAATCAAACATCACCGTAAAAGTGCTTTTATAATTGGCACATCTTCCTCTTTTATTTGATTTAATTATCCTCAGGCATTTGATAAGAAGGGTAAGATTTGAGCGGATTTTTTCCACTTTCTTTGATGTTTGAGGCAAGAAATGTTTTCCAGTCATGTTCTGTGTATAATCAGAACCCAGGTAAAACATACCCCAACTTGTCAGAATATTAATTAAATGCAATAATCTCAGCAACTCACTGTGACACTAAGGTTTTCCCTGGCAATTGCTGTGTTTCCAACAAGAAGAGTTTGTTTTCATGAATGTCTAATTTTCAAAGTCCACTGTTCAATTATCACACTATTCATTCACTGACTTGTAACTACACAAAGCTTGTGTTTTAATCATCATGCTTTAACGATTTATAATTTCTACTAAAATTGAGTCTATGTCCTATGTACAAAATCCCAACATGAAGTCATAATTGAAACATAATGTAAAAATATCTCAGTATCTCAGCAACTGTCTAACAACTTCTTGTTAATATTTTTTGGTTTTGCTGTTTTGTGTTTTATGATCTCATGATGTTTAGTGATTAAGAATGATTCTGAACTCACAGATAAATTCTCAATTGCCACAAAGGGCTGGTTCTGCACAGCAGTGAGGCAAATGGGCAGTAATAATACTATCAGCTTCTAAAAGAAGTTGTATGGTGTTAAACCTCTCTTTTACAAATATGAAACTAATTTATTTAGATAGTCACATACTCTTGAAAATGTTTAAGTCTTGTATCTTAGTTATTTTTTTAATCCCATGTCTTTTCTTATTGTATGATTTTGCCTAATTCATAAAGAGAAATCACTTTATTATCAACTTGATGGGACTTCCCATGAGTTGTCGAAAGCACTTTTTTTCATTTCACAAATGAAGTTTAAAATGGTGTTACAGGATGTCGTTTCTATAGTATTTTATAATATTTATTTCATTATAAAATATCAAGGTAGCCAGTGTTTCTACTTAGGAAGCAAAAGATGCTCTCTGAAGGAGAATATTATGCATCATTGCCCCTTGAAGCAATGTGCTATTGTTACAGGCAGAACTTCTAAACTGAGTCCTAAGCTATGTCCCACTCCAGAACTGGAAATATAATAACATAAAAATTAAATATATTGCGTCCTGTAGCACAGTGGGCATTAGATAAGAATGCATCGGTATCAGTGTGAGTGCACACATATGTATATGATCTCAGGAGTCTTTAGAAGTTGTGTTCTGACTAGCACTTTGAAGTGGGATTTACCTCTGTATGCTGTGATTAGCACTGATTAATAAAGAAGCTGTTTGGGGCCTACAGCAGGGCACAACAGAGCTAGACAGGGAAAACTAAGATGAATTCTAGGAGAAAAAAAAGGCAGAGTCCGAGAAAGGCCATAGAGCACCAGCTAAGACAGACACCAGACAGAACTTTACCAGGTAAGCCGCAGCCATGTGGTGATACACTGATGAGTGGAAATGGGTTAGGTTAAGATATAAGAGTTTGCTAGAGCTATGCTTATGCTATTGACCAGGCAGTATTGCAAATAATATGGTTTCTGGCGATTCCTATTTATTTCCTGTCCTTCTCTGCCGTAACTATGCTCATTGGTAAGGTATGCTGTCTCATTCTTCTGCTTCTTTGCTTCAATTTGCCTTTCTCTAGAGTTGACTGACATAAAGCATCATTTTGTTTGCTTATTCAAACTATGTGTAGCGATTCTGAGAAAACATCTGTCTCAGTCCTTTGATTAATACTATGAATTGAGCTTTTTCAAAGGCAGAAAGAATAGTATTATCATGGTAGCATATTGAACTATATGAGCCTTTATATATTTTAGTTAGTAACCTTTTTTTTAGATGTAACATTTGCATCATCTGCAGGTATTTCTACCACCCTCTGGTTTAACTTTTTATGCTATTGATAAGATCTGTGTGAGTGCGTGACTGCATGCATGTGTGTGTGTGTGTGTGTGTGTGTGTGTGTTCATGTTCTGAGACAAGGGGTTGTGATGCAGAGCTGGGGTTGTTCTGAAGTGCATAATCATCCTATATCAAACTCAGTAGTGCTATGTTGAAACACAAGTCTCATCAAGTATGACTAAGAGATTAAATCTTAAATTTTGAAAGCTATATTATCTACTTTGTACATTCATTCACATATTTATGTGTGTATTTAAGTGGAGGCCCACATGTTCTACTATACATGAGTGTATGTCGAAGGGCAACTCTTATGAGATGAAATTTGAAATTAAATAGTTAAAAGGCCTATGGCTACTTATTACTTGCATATTATATGACACATAGTATTGAATAAGGCCATTTATTATTGCATGCTCTGACATTTAAAAAACTGAAGATTGTGGGATTCAGTTTAAGATTAAGGTACGCAAATTTTGGTCTGTTTTGAAGGAGATAAAACTTTGATTTTAATATCATCAATGTCTGCCTTAGACAAAGAAAAAGGGAAACAATCACTTCTTTTGCAGACAAAAAAAATGAAGCTTTGTCATAAGTTAATGTACACCTAAATTAGAAAATCTTCATAATAAATCATTTAATTATAGTCACTTGAATCAAAGTGTATTTAGGACAGAACAGACTGTGGTGAGTTTGCTGCTAAAAATTTTTATAGCACAACATAATATTCAGATGTCAATGAGCAACATAACCTTTACCTTTAAGGGGGAAACATCATAGAACAAAGAGACAGCATTTTTTTTTCTTAAAAGCAGTCATTTCTTAAAGGACTGTGGAGTATAATTACAGAAACCTGTATTTTTCTTTGATTTCACCAGCTGTCACTAATGGCATGAATCTTTCAACATCATTAAGGATTTCTGGCTGTGGAAGGCAACAGAATAAGAATTTGGGACAAGGATTCAGAGTACTGTGCTGTTAGGACAGGTTGTCAGACTTTAGTGGGGCAATGATCCAGGTTGGATTCAACAGATATAGACACAATGAGTACAGAAATGTGATATTTCATGGAAATAGGGCGGAAGGACTGATCTAGCAGACAGACATTAACAAGTGGTTCAGGGAAGACGTCAGACATTTAGAAAATGAAGATTGTAAGGGACTAGAATAAAAGATAGAAATAAATATAGTGTGTCAGAACACACTTTTAAAGGCAAGGGTTGTACTCAAGATTGTTTTGCCAGATAATATTGATAGTTCAAAGCCGTATTAAACATATTTTACCTGGGAGGAGAATGATGTGCTGTGTTTAAGAAGGGGGAAAAGCAAGCTTTTTAATAAGTGTATTCCTCTGTAGATTGCTTCAAACACTTGAAGCCAAAATCTTTAAACAAGAAGTAGGCGATTTAAGGCTGCAAATGAGTGTTTTCTGTGAGAAGACCCCTTCTAATATTGTCTTGTAGATGATAATTAAAGTTTACCTGGAGCTACACAATCTCTGTTGATAAAACTGTAGTCATAGGAACAAATATATCTTGTAGTAATAGAGTGAAAGGGGAGCGGGCCCGGCTTTTCGTCCAGCCCAGCTCCTGCACGGCTAGCTTATACCCCGAAATAACAAC
>LOEQ01002352.1:157398-172318 GCA_001685075.1 Bramus lutescens | reverse complement strand
ATTAACCAATGAAAGTAACACATAGACAGATGACCCTCCTACATCAGGAGAGAATTAAGAAGATTGGGAGCCTGCACACAGGGTCATTTTTATTCCCTGAATACGCCCAGGAGAAAGGATTTCTACTGGCTTCCCAGAGGGTATGCTGAGCTGTGGTCTGAGTAGCATCGTGGGGAGAACCTGGCCCCTGGGTATGGCTGCCCATCCTCACAGTAACTGCTTCCTCCAAATAGTGGTTTAAGTTAAACGCTCCTTGACAGCAGAAGATTAATTTCTTTCTAGAAATTCACATTTATCAACTTATCATAGCCTTGTATGATAAGAACTCATAATGTTACCAGTGGCCAGCATCTAGATCTGGTGTTTCCAGGCTCTCGGCATCAAAGAAATGAAAGAAATGTGAACACCAATTGCAAAGTTCCAAGGAAACCTTATTCAGAAGCAAACAATGGCACAGACCAGGCACACTGCCAAAGAGCATCGGGTACCCAAGGGAGAGAACTCAGGGCTCCAGGTTATTGCCTAGGGCTTTTCTTATGAGGCCTTAGGAGAAGGAGGGGCTTGTTGCTAAGGTATGTATTTCAAGTGGTTCTCCACAAGACTGAAATATATACGTCATTTCTGACTGTTTATCTCCCTTCTCGTGATGCAGCTAATTTTGATCATATGTACACAAAATTATGTATAGATATAAGATGGTAAATAAAGCACTGGAGAGTTGGCTCAGCAGTTGAGAGCACTCATTGCTCTTGCAGAGGACCCAGGTTCAGTTCCCAGCACCCACATGATGATTCAGTCATCTGCGACTTGTTTCAGGGCAACTTACACCCTCTTCTGACCTTCTTCGGCACCAGGTACTCACACATGCAGACCAAACATTCATGTATATAAAATAATACAAAAGTATTTTTAGAGGTGGCAAGTAAGCTTCTTTGTTTTGTGCGCTTCTTCCTTTCTCCCTTACAATTCACTCCATGGAAATAGTTTGCATTACTGTGAATGTATGCTGTTTTCTCTCTCTCTCTCTCTCTCTCTCTCTCTCTCTCTCTCTCTCTCTCTNTGTGTGTGTGTGTGTATGTGTGTGTGTGTGTCTTTTTTGAATAGCCCTGGCTGTCCTGGAACTAGCTCTTATAGACCAGGCTGGCCTCGAACTCACAGAGACCCACCTGTCTCTGCCTCCCAAGTGCTGGGATTAAAGGTGTGCACCACCACCACCGCCTAGCAGAATGTGCCCTATCTTAGTAACTAATACTGTGAAGAGACCAATGAAGCAACTTAAAAAAGAAAGCATTTAATTGGAAACTTGCTTACAGCTCCAGAGGGTTAGTCCATGATTACAGTGGTGGGAAGCATGGCAGCATGCAGGTAGGCATGGTGCTGGAGCAGTAGCCAAGTGCTTACATCTGTTCTACAAGCAGCAGTCAGAGAGAGAGAGAGAGAGACTGGACCTGGTGTGGATTTTTGAAACCTCAAAGCCCACTCCAGGGACACACCTCCTCCAAGGCCACACCTCAGGCAGGCACACATGCAGCTGGATGCACCTGACCATCCTAGGTTGCCAAGTGCATTATTAGAAGAGTGGGTGGGGATAGCACATGCCAGGCAGAGTCCCCGGTTGCTGTGCTGGCCTGCCTCAGTATCCCTGGCCTTACTGTATAGGCAGAGTCCCCCGCCCCTTCGTGGTGTTTTTTTGTTTGTTTTTTTACCTTGCACAGCTTCCTTAAATCAAGTAGATGCAGAAGACAGGGAGGCAAAGGCAGATGAAGTGGATGCTGGAGAAAGTTTGACAGCATAAAAGTGAGTGGAATGAGGTGCTTTCATGTGATGCTTTCCCTGCAGAACCCCCATTATCTTCTCGCTGTTTCCAGTGAAGCTTAGTTGAATGCCTGCCTTAATGGCACGCAATTCTGCTTCCCTCGCTTTGATAAATTATAAAGTCTGTGTAGCTAAACCAGCATCAAGTCTCGTCTATACACAGCCTTTGTTTAGGGAGCGAATATAAAGATGTGCAGGGGTGGTGGTGGTGTACATCTTTAGTCCCAGCACTCAGGGGATGGAGGCAGGGAGATTTCTGTGAATGTACACAGAGAGTTCCAAGTTAGGGCTACATAGTGAGACCCTATCTCAAAAAGGAGGGGAAGAAAAGGAAAGAGGGAGGGAGGGAGGGAGCGGAGGGAAGGCAATCGGAAACGGAAAGAAATGAGAATCTTCATTTAAGTTTTTGCTTTCTATCCTTGGTAGGGGTACTGTCCAGTGCAGGGGACTTGAGGAAAGGCTTCCTGAGTCCCAACTGTTGCTCTGGTTTCAGATAAACGAGGGGGAGGCCACTCCTTATATGGGAAGTTCGGCTGGGACTCCGCCACAGCGCCAGAGAATAGCCACCACATGAAACTCGTGGTCCAGCCTTGCCCAACCAAGCCCAAGAGTGTGCAGGGTGGGAGGATGGGCAGTTCTTCAGTTCTTGCTCGGCAGATTTACTCTTGATTTACTCACAGTAGTTCTTAAGGATCTCATTGTGCTGAGATTCACCTCCTTGTCCTTGATTCAAACTCTACAGGGAAATCATGGGTCCATCTCACCAGTCACTGCATGCCAAGATTCTAGGGACTATAATTTCCAAGTGAATTATTTAAGGGTCTGCCTTGGGAACTTGGACATTAAGCAGAGACAGGATGTGTGTTCATCATAAAGCAATCTGTGGACGGCAGGAGCCTGGAGCCACTTAGAGTCTGTCTGGTGGGGAAGGCGAGCTGGAAAGTTGCCCATCAAAGGACTCCCATCTGTCATGAAGACACTACTCATCTGGCTTTCAAGTGCCCAGGATTCCTGGTTTCTTAACAGAGATGTTGTCCTGGCCTTGCCCAGCCTTGAGCCTGCCCTCTGGCCTGTCCCAGCATCCATCAGTCCTGCTACAGTCAGCCCAGACCTTGCATGAAGCTGTAGCTTTGGCTAGCCAGCTAACCTTTAGGAAGCCACTTACTGGATGTGGCTTCTCACAGTTCTCGGGTCCTAAGAACCGCTCTGCTCTTCTACAATCCAAGAAGAGAGGACATGCTCCCTGCTGCTCCTTCACTCAGACTTGTAAGATCTTCCCCTAACGTCTCAGCAATCTCTACACTAAGCAGACGCCTGTGCTGGAGAGGCCCCCCTCTTACCTTCTTGAGCCACCCTGGAATGTGCCTTAACCAGATTTAGGTCAAGGTCATTGTCATTATTTTCATGGCAAGTATGTTGGGTTTTTTAGTTCGTGGCCATTTTAACAGGGAGCAACAGTGAGGCATGGTGGTGGGTGCCTTTAGTCCCAGCACTTGGGAGGCCTCTGCATCTTACAGGAGCATCTCTGTAAGGCTGAGGCCATCCTGAGCCACAAAGTGAGCTCTAGGCCAGTCAGGGCTGCAAAGTGAGATGTGTCTCAAAAAAATTAACAGGAAACCAATGTCTTTGCCCAACATCTTTGTAACTCTTGGAGGTAGATTTAGGCAATGATGATGAAAACAATGGAAAAGTATCTTTGTTTACATTTATTTATTTATTTATTTGGGAGTGGGTGGGTGAGGGACTATGTGAGTTCCCCAGGACCCACCTGCTCTCCACCTGGAGATCAGAGAGGAAAACCGCATGCCAAGATTCTAGGGACAACAATTTCTAAGTGAATCACTTACGGGGGTGGTGGTGCATGTCTGGGTCTTCTCCTGCTACTATGTAGGTTCTGGGGATCAAAGTCCAGTCAGAGTTGACAGCAAGCACCTTTACCCTCTGAGCCAGCTCACCAACCCAGCCTTTATTCCCCCAAAATGGGGGTCTCAATATGGAGCACATGCTGGACTCAAACTTGAGATCCTCCTGCCTCAACAAAAGCGTGGATGTGGAAGGAGCCAAGACATCTTGACTAGAACTGCTGCATGGCTCCAGTCATGATGAACCATGAGCTTAGGATTCAGACCCTAGGACTGTTAATAAACCCCAGGGAGCATTTTTCTATCGGGAAGTCATGAGGTTCTCCTCTGTCTCCACACCACGTCCCCTCGTATTCAGCCAAGGAAAGGATTCAGTGGGAAGTGTTCAAGATGCCGATGTAAACTCAGAACCTCCTTTGTGTATAAGGCTGTACTCCCAACACTGAGGGTGGGAGAGAAGGTCAGGAAACTTCCCTCTGTAACTGAATACCAGTGAGGTAGCCAGGCCCCAACGCTTGAAACACCTGTACACAGTACCTCTGCTTCTCCTTGGTTATGCTGATCAAAGTGCTCTGACTGTGAAAGGCTCTAACACCCTAATGCAGATTGTTTATCAAAAACTTCCTGCTCCCAGGAAGCAAATGCTTTTAATTCCAGCACTGAGAATAGAGACCATATCTCGAAAATTTTTTCTTATTATATATTTTGCTTGTAAAAACACAGGGGGGCCCTGAAGCACAGACAAGAGAAAACATGGATTGTCCAACTATGGGCAGCCAGAAGTCCTGTCCAGCCATTCTCCTAGTCACAGCTTTATTTCACCCCTACAATCTTCAAAAGTCAATATTATTAAAGGGAAATTAAAGAGTAAATACAAATTCCTCATAAAAATCTAAAATTAGGCAAGTGGTGGTGGCGCATGCCTTTAATCCCAGCACTCAGGAGGCAGAGGCAGGTGGATCTCTCTGAGTTTGAGGCCAGCCTGGTCTACAGACCCAGTTCCAGGACAAGCTCCAAAGGGAAACCCTGTCTCAAAAATCTCCCCTCCCCCCAAAAAAAGAGGAGAAAAGAAAGAAAATGAGAAAAATAACACTGTGGAGGTTAGAGGCTGTCTCGGCAGTTAAGAATACTCGCTGCTGTTGCAGAGTCAGGCTTTGAATCCCAGCACCAACATCACACAGCCTACAACCACTTTTAACTCCAAATCCAGATCCAGTGCCCTCTTCTGGCCTCCAAAGGCACTAATACTCATGTGGTGTATACACATACACACACACTTAGGCTCTCACACATACACATAAAATAAAAATCTTTAAAAACTAAGAATGTAATAGCTTCATATAAGATGAATGATCTCCAGAAAATTTTACCATATTGGAGCCTGTAACCTTCATGAGGCTTTAAAATATAAATATCCTTCATGAACGCTGAGGAAATAACTCACAATAAAGTGCTTGCCATACAGGCATGAGGACCCAAATTTGATCCTAAAGTTCCACACTAAACAAAACAGGGGCTGCAGAGAACGCTCAGTGGTTAAGAGCACTTGCTTTTGCAGAGATCCAGATTAGGTTCCCAGCACCCACGGTGCTCACATCCATCTCTAACTCCAGTTCCAGCGAATCTAATGCCCTTTCTGAGCTCTGCAGAACCAGGCATGCACATGATATACATACATAACAAAGCAAAACATACCCAAAAAACAAAGTCAATAAATCTAAAAAGAAAAATTAAGCCATCTTTTTTTTACTCTTTCCAGGTGTTCAAAGTGAGGACATGGTGTGTCCTCAGGTGTGAAATTAAGGATTTCCCAGAGTCTCCCAGTAAAAGCTATGAACAACTCATCAAAAAGCTCCTGGGATCAAGGAACAGCTGAAAAGATTTCCTCCTGCTGGTGCTCTGGGTGACATGGTGATGGCCACAGTCAAGAAAGGCAGACCAGACCGAGGGAAGTTTGCAGGCGTTTGATCCCAGCACTTGGGAGGCAGAGGCAGGCAGATCTCTGTGAACTTAAGGTCAGCCCATCTACATAGTGAGTTCTGCACTGGCCAGGACTGCAGAGTGAGACCCTGTTTCAAAAAGGGGGTGGGGGGAGAGGAGGAGGCAAAAATTGATGACCTGCCGATTGACTCCTGGGATGCCCGAGTGGGGATGAAGGGACCCCAGCGGAGTACCCTTCCTGGTGCTGTGCACCATGGCTTGTGTATGGTCTCAGTTCTCATACACCCCCGGATCCATGTTCAGTATAATCCTCAACATGATAGTCTGGAAATCCATAAGAGACAACGACGTCATGAGGCTCTACCCTGATGAACAGAATCACCAGACACAGAACAGCATCTTGAGCACAGGCTTCCATCTGTAGAACATCAGTACATCCCTGACGTTTACAAATTTTAAGAAATCTTGTTGGGTTAGCCCCAATGGTCAATATCCTTTACCCACATGATCCTCTCTGGGTTTCTGTTTGATCTGGGGTTTAGATTTGTTTTGAGACAGGGCCTCTCTATGTAGCCCTGGCAGTCCTAGGGCTCACTATGTAGACCATGCTGGCCTTGAACTTACAGAGATCCTCCTATCTCTGCCTCTCAAATGCTGGGATTAAAGACATGAGCTACCATGTCTTACTAAAAAGTTTTTTACAGAATTTTTTAAATGTAGATGGGTGTTTTGCTTCTGTTGTCTGTTCCCACTGTGTGCAGTACCCGCAAAGGCCAAAAGAAGACATCTGATACATACAGCTGTGAGCCACCATGTGGATGCTAGGAACTGAACCCTAACCTTCAGGAAGAACAGCCAGTGCTCTTAACCACTGAGCCATCTCTCCAGCTCCATGTAACAGAAATTCCTGCAGTACCATCAAACCTAGCCTGCTAGCATGCAGACAAGACAGACAATCAGGATCATCTCCTGCCTGGCCCCTTCCTGGGACAAGCAGGTAGATGTAGGAGGAGAGTGCTTACAGGTCTCAGAAAAGACTGGCTAGGATCTGATAAACCTGAGCATCAATTTCTTGGTATGTTAGAGATGAGGATTTGTAGCCCACATTTACAATTCATCAGGAGGCCGAGCAATGAATGGTAGCACATGCTTTTAATCCCAGCACTCAGGAGGCAGAGACAGGAGGATCTCCGTGAGTTCAAGGCCAGCCTGGTCTACAGAACAAGTTCCAGGACAGGATCAAAAGCTACAGAGAGGGGCTGGAGAGATGGCTCAGAGGTTAAGAGCATTGCTTGCTCTTCCAAAGGTTCTGAGTTCAATTCCCAGCAACCATATGGTGGCTCACAATAATCTATAATGGGGTCTGGTGCCCTCTTCTGGCCTGCAGGAATACACACAGACAGAATGTTGTATACATAATAAATAAATGAATAAATATCTTTAAAAAAGCTACAGAGAAACCCTGTTTCACCCCCTCCCCCCCAAAAAATCGACAGGAGTTTGGTTGATGATGCTCTGCTCTCTCCCCCACTTTAGATATCCCACTGCTAAAGAGTCAGAAGCAATAGGGTAAAGGCATATGTCGCTGGGACCAGAAAGTCAGCCCCCAGCAGTCCCTTTAGGAAAGACCTGAAAGTATACGCACTGGAATTTCAGGTGGGTTGAGCCCAGTGTGGAGTACCTGGGCACCAGTGTAGGTACAGCTGGCCCTTTCCCTGTTAGCAGGAGGACAGACAGCTCCCAGAGGGTATCAGCGAAGGGAACTGTAGACTGAATAGATGGGTTGGAAAAGCAGTTATTTAGCTCTGGTGGTTTGGTGCTGGATTCACTGGCTGAGAGAGAATAAACGTTGCCAATGTTATAAATAAAGGCAAAAGCCCCTGGAGAACACAGACTTGGGTGACTTTTTTCTGGTTCCTACACACCAGGTAGAATGACAGAATTTGGCAAAGGACCAGTTGCAAGGGCTTGAGCTGTTTGCATTACAATTGTAAACAAACTCTAGAGCAGTCTCAACCTGTGCACATGTCAGATATTTACAGTATGATTATAGTATGATTACAGTATGATTTAGAACAGTAGCAAAATTACAGTTATGAAGTAGCAACGATAATTTCATGGTGGGAGTCACCAACACAAGGATCTGTGCCGCAGCATTAGAAAGGTTGAGAATCACTGCTCTAGAGCTTCTGTGTTCCTGATTCTGCCTTTAAGGATGACTGCACCAGAAATCCAGACTCGGGTTTGGAAGGGGTGGATACAGGAAGGAACACCCACCTCAATGGAGTCACTGTCCCAGGAATATGCTCTTCACACCTCTGTCCAGCGACCAGCTTAGACTGTGGCCAATTCCTTCTGGTATGCATTGTAACCTGCCCTATAGGACTGTGAGGTGTGCAAGACATGAAAAACTTCCTTCTACCTGCTACAACAGTGGTACATTTCAGATGGGCTTGACCCACAACAGGTCAGTTATTCAGGTTCACTGACAATCATTTTTGTCTTGGTCTGCCCACTATTTTAAATCCTTGTTATTACTACTACTACTATTTATAAAATATAAGTTTTCTAAAAAATCTGTCATTGCAGATTCTCTTGAATCATAAGGCAGGTAACAACGGCCCTCCATTACCACCTGAAAATACCTGACTGAAGTCCGTTAATGGGCACTCTTGTTAATATGGGTATGGCTCTCTAGCTTACTCTAGTCCCTGCTGTCCCATCTACCTGAGTTCCATGTCTGAATTTCCACTGAACTCCACAAAGCAGGAATCTGTGAGGCCAGTCCTATCCATGTTCCAGGTTTTACCAATGACCATGGCCGAGATAGTCCTAGAGTTCAATCCCTTCTGAAACCACACTCCACCCCAGGAGTCTTCTTCCTCTTGTCTTGCTCCTGTAACCATCTTCTGGCCTTTATTAATATAACAGCCCTCCAGCCAGAAAAGCGATTCTACATTCTCCTTTATGCCCACACCTAAATCAGTGGTCCTCAGCAGAGGAAGGTCACCACTAATCGACCTTTTAAGCTGTTCAGAAAAAATGTGCTGCTGTCATGAGGGTTCAAAGATACTCCAATATTGAAGGGATAGGGTCTCTCTCGGGGGGGGGTCTCTCTGATCCCTCACACTCACACTCACACACACACACACACACACACACACACGGGAAAACAGATTTAAATGGAATGGGGATTAACTTTCTTTTGGTGGCTGATGCACTTAGATATGTTCTTCCAGCCAAGGCTTTACTGATGGACTTTAGAAGAATCTTACCAACGATCCCTCAAACACCATGACTATGGGTCTTTAAAAACTTGTACTTAAGGGGTTATCTGCAATTATATTGAGGAAAGAAGGAACATCCTCAAATTTTTAGACTACCAGTGCCCTCTAGTGGAAGATAAAGGCTAGGCCCACTGGGTGAAGACCAGAGCCAAGCCCCCCTCACCTGTTTGTCCAGATAGATGCCTGTTTATCAAGCATGAGGCTTAGAGACATGAAAGGGTTTGCCTCAGATCACCCGGTAATTAGCTAACTGACAAGTCAGAATTTGTGTTAAAGCTTTTAGGAATAATAATAGTATTTCAAATTATTTGTACAATTCAGAGAATGATGAACAATACCCATGTTTTGGATTCTGAGTAAGTTTATTAAGTATACACACAGCAAGTACTGCCAGGCATGGTGGTGCACACCTTAATCCAGGCACTCAGGAGGCAGAGGCAGCAGATCTCTGAGTTTAAGGACATCATGGTCTCCATAGTTAATTCCAGAACAGCCAGAGCTATGTAGAGAGACCCTGTCTCACAGAAACTAAAAACAGGAGGGGTGGTAAGATGGCTCAGGGGTTAAGAGCATCAGCTGTTCTTCCTAAGGACCCAGATTCAGTTCCCAGCACCTCCGTGGCAGCTTACAACTATCTGTTGTAGCTCCAGTTCCGGAGGATCAGTTCCTCACCCAGAAACACATACAGGCCACACACACCCCAAAAAAAGATTGGGGTTGGAGAGATCTCAGAGATTAAGTGTACTGGGTTCATCTTCAGCATTGACAATGCAGTTCAAAACTATCCATAAATCCAGTTCCAGGAGCTCCTTTTGGCCCCTATGAGCAATGCATGCATATCGTGCAGACATACAGAGGCAAAAAAAAAAAAAACCAACATACACACATTTATATTACAAAGCAGCCAATAGCAAAGAGAAGCCACAGATAGCAGAACATGTTCAAAACCAGCACTACCAACATCAATCCTTACTGAAGGAACCCAAGTGAGAGAGAAAACATGTCAGCTTTCACCTCAACAGGTATTGTTCGTTTTAAGAGTTAACTGTATGTAGCCATGCGGAGGTGGTGCACGCCTTTAATCCCAATACTTGGGAAGCAGAGGCAGGTGGATCTCTGTGAGTTCGAGGCCAACCTGGTCTACAAGAACTAGTTCCAGGACAGGCTCCAAAGCTACAGAGAAACCCCATCTCGAAAAACAAAAAACAACAAAAAAGAGTTAACTGTATGTATAGGGTGGTACATATGTACATGTGACTGCAGTACCAGAGGAAGCCATACATGTTGGATCCCCTAGAGCCAGTTACTGGACATGATTCCTGGGAATAGAACTTGGATCCTCTGGAATAGCAGTAAGAGCTAACAGCTGAGCCATCTCTCCAGCCCAACACTACTCTTAAATGCTTGCTGTTTTCCATCCACCTTGTTACAAGTTAGAAACCAGCTCAGCCAGGACCAGGAGTTTTATTAGAGAGGCAAGGGAGGGCCCCCTTACTCCCAGAGTCTACCTAAGCTTAACCAGTGTATGACAATTTACCAATGTAACATATATTACACACCATAGGTGTGTTCATGCAGACATGTGAAAACATACATCTCTCCAACGTCTCCTACTAAAGTGACAGTTTCATCCAGTTTTGAGCAGGGTACTTGCCAGAGTTTAAAGATTCCCCAGCACCTGGAGCCTCTAGGTGGGGCAGAACAAATGGTAGGTGTGGCCCTCCAAGTGATTCTGATGCCTGCCCAGGACTCAGACGGTTATAGGTTGTGGAAAGTTTCTTGAAATAAAAGCTCATAATCTTTTTATGGAGAGGACTTTGTCTATTGACCCTAACAACCAACAAACTAATATAGTAGCTTCAATAAGACTTTCCAAGTAGTAACCATACAATTTCTGCCAGCTTCCCTAACCAGGGGTAGGGGATGCTCACCCCCACTGCATACCACCACACAGAAGACACTCACAGGCATTTAACATTCAAAGTCCAGGTCTCTTAAGCGCCATTCCATTCTGATGTTTTCATAGGAGCAAAATCAACGCACTTGGCACTCATCTCCTTTTCATTGTTTAAAAGACTGTGTGCAAGTGCTCATGGAGACCAGAGCATTGGATCCCTGAGCTGGAGCTGCAGGGAGTTGTAAGTCACCTTACTTGAGTGCTGAGACTCAAACACAGGGCCTCTGGAAGGAAAGTTTGTACTGTTAGCCCCTAGTTTTTCCTCCTGATACCACAAAAACCTCTTCTTCATTGGCCTCCCCATGTAGCCCACAATGGCCTCCAGGCTGTTTCCCAAGTGCTGGTATTAAAGGTATGTACCAGGGGTGAACCTAGGGCTTTATTCATCCTCATGTATTTATTTTTGTTTATTTATTCTTGGGACAGAGTTTCACTATGTAACCCTCAATGGGCCTAGAACTATGTTCCAGTCTAACCTTAAACTCAGAAATCTGCCTGCATCTGCTTCCCAAGAGCTAAGCTTAAAGGCATGTGCCACAACACCTGGCTTTTCTGTTAGTTCTCATGAGTGGCACCTATTGTCCCAGCAGCTGACTCTCCTTTTGCTCACTCTACACCCATCCCTAAGTTGGCTGTTTTCCATATCTTTTCCCAAACCCAACCACTTTTTAAGTCACTGACAGCAGTTCTTGATGCCTTAAACACATATCTAATGTCTTTACACCTTTAACATGTCATGGATAACAGACAAGTTGCTGTTGCATGCTCTTCATTCCAGGCCTACTGCCATGTCTTGGGAATGACACCATTTCCTGCTCCAGATTTATACAGCCTATGGTCCCTGCTTCTGCTCTACATCACTTGCCTACTGAGCAATAAAATGTAAGTGCAAACTGTCTAGACCCTTTCGCAGACACCAGTGTCTTTTGAATATAGAAGATTCAAACTTTCTAGCGCAGCATAACATCTTCTGCCCCCTCAGCAATCCAGAGCCTTTGCTCCACCTCATGCAGGTTCCCCAACAAGTATTCTCACCTTCAATTCTTTCACTGCTGCCTCCTTGGTCCATGTGGAATTTACCTTACAGACTCATTCGCCCTTAAACTAACTTGAAGGCAGCTTCCTTAGTCATTATTGTGTTCACAGTACATTTAGCATTTACTGGATAAATTTACTCTGAAGAGGAATAATCAACCATGAATTCGGGGTTGAGAACATGCACAGTAAGATTATCCCCATATTCTCAAACTGTATGTAGTACCATTAAATTTCCCTCTTTTTATATGTTTAAAGGTTGTGTTTTACAAATCTAGGAGAACGGATGGGGAGAAAACACTAATTTAGAATCTACCAAGTTTTGTAAGCCCAGCACTAGGCTTAGCTTACCTTCCCTCCAGCATCAAGAACATGAATCTTCAATCTTCAGCACCATCAGCTCAAATAGAGCAGGACTTAAAAGTTGGGATTATATTACAAAGTAACAGAAATGGCAGTGCCTACCTACAATCCCAGGACTTGAAGCCGAGGCAGCAGGATCACAAGTTCAAGGCTAGCCTGGGTTACATAAGCAGATTTTCCACCCCAAAACAGTAACAAAACACCAAACCTTAAAGAAGTCATGACATGTGAAAGGTTGTCAGATGGAATTGTCTCTATTGCTCCTCTGCCTTTTTCTAGTCCTCCATCCCTGCTATTTCTAGTTGCATACTGCCTCATCCCCAGGGTCTCACACAAGTGGAGGCTGCACACACTGAGACAGTATTATTATCTGGCTCTGTGAACAGTACCCAAAGTTGTGCCATACACAATCTGTACCAATTACAAGGCAGTCCAACCTCACCAAAGGCTGAAAACCCATTTTCGAGGTAAACAGCATATGCAATATCAAGCTATCCCACCAAAGAACAGAAGCTGAGGACCAATGGCTTTAAGGTAGCCCTGCGATTCAATATAAAATATTTACATCAGATAGGGTGGCACATACCTTTCACCCCAGCACTTGAGAGGCAGAGGCAGGCAGATCACTGTGAGCTTGAGGCCAGACACATGGCAAGTTCCAGACCAGCCAGGGCTACATAATGAATCAATGTCTCAAAAANAAAACACTATTTATAAAGAGCTTCCATAAATTTCATTAGTTTTCCAAGGACTCTAATCTCCAAAAGTTCAAGAACTGCTTGCTGCCAGACACTTTAGCAGATGCTAGGGACATAATGATTAGACACATTAAGCTCCATTTTTAATATTATATCTGCAAACTTTGAGTTTCATCAGTGGGAAGAAGAAATGAATACAATTACTCTAATAGGCAACTTGGGGGGAAGTTGCTACTGACTTTAAGTCTAATCACTTCTCCAAATCATCCCAAAGAGAACAGAAAATGGGCTAGCTGTACATAAACAAAATTACTTATTTCCAATAATGACAACACACAGTGAAATGAAAACTGTTTAATCACACAAAAACACAATAAAAAGGCCGTAGAAGCATTACATAGTGCAAACACCCAGGTACAGGGCTATTAACTCAGTGGCACTGTAGGAAATTACACAAAGACACACGGAAACACTTCTCTCTGGCCTCGTTAGTAAGCTGCCATTCTTCTCAGACTATTACCCCTCATTTGCTACTACTGCACTGGCGACTCCCCAACCGGGATGCCAGGAACTGCCTGTTTCTGCACACCAGCAGCATCTTATGCCACCTACTCAAGTGCACATAAAAAGAATTCCTACACAGCAAGGCCTCAGCAAGGACGTTCCATGAGAAAAGGATGTGCTATCCATATTTACACACACTTCTCAAAGCGCCTGGAGGATAAAAGATAGCATGTGGGCAGAGGACTTACAGTAAGCAACAAAGACTCTGGTAAACAGGCAGCAAGGAGAACTGCTTCCAGAACTCAAGGGCTTCTTAACACAAGCCTCAGAGTACAGTCGACTAAGACTATTAGCTTCTTACACCTTCTTCAAGGCAGTAAGTTTTTAAGAGTTGCTCCCCAATAGTCTCCACAACAACCTGAGGTAGAAAGGGGTGGTGTGTATGCTGGTGTTACAAGTGAGAAAAACTGCAGCTTACAACTTTCAGACTAGGCTACAAGCTGCTGGGGTAATCTTTCTTTAACCAAGAGGAAACAATTCATAGCAAGCTACAGACAGTCTTGTTCAGACACTGAAACTTCTACTATGCCAAGTACATTGCATTTCCTATTACTGTGTTGGAGGGGTAGTGTGGCGTCCTTACTGAAAGGGAGTGAACAATGGAGAAAACAAATGGGCATGTAGAGGGTTGGAAGACTGACTTCAAATTCCTCAGTGCTCAGACAAATCAGGTGTGAACTAATCACCAACCCATCACACACACAAAAGAAGCCATCCAGCTGACCTCAGTTTCCCTCCTCCCTGACTGAGCTCATGGTCCTCTGCAAACACAAACACAACACTGCTCAAGACTGGCCGAGAAGCAGCTCTAACCACCCAGAGAGAAAGATGGCCTTTGGCATAGAAGCAAGGTCCAAACCCAGTTAACTTCGAACCAGGATAGCATAAAAGCAACAATAAAGGAGAGAGGAAGGGAGGAAGGGGAAATGCCTACAAACATCCAACTACTTGCTGTTTAAAATACAAAACACCTTTGGATAACAAAATGCTCCAATTGGCCCTCAGGTGTCTCAACACAATGATGATCTTCACTAAAGCATTTGCCAAACTCTAACACCACTGAAGGGACTGTCCTGGTAGCACTACTTGCCCTTATAGCTTATCTCTGACTCCACCTTAAGAAATGGGGAGTGCTACTGGCTGTGCTGTGCTGCTAGAAGGGACCAGAGACTCCTATGCAAATAAGAAGGGAAAACAGCACCCACTGTGGATGTGAGATCAGTTTCTGTAACATTAGCCATTCAAAAGGCTACTAAGGATGGGTGTGGTGGCAGATGCCTTTAGGCCTAGCACTCAGAAGGCAGAAACAGGCAGATCCCTGTGAGTTTGAGGACACCTTGGTCTACAAAGCAAGTCCTAGGTCAACCAAGGACTATACATGGAGACCCTGTCTATTAA
>LOEQ01002352.1:138639-149489 GCA_001685075.1 Bramus lutescens | reverse complement strand
TGGTGGGTCACAACCATCTGTAATGAGGTCTGGTGCCCTCTTCTGGCCTGCAGAGAGAGACACACACACACACACACACACACACACACACAGAAAATAATGTATACATAATAAATCAATAAAAAGAGAGAGAGAGAGAAATTCAAAGTATACATTTAGGTTGATTTAACTTATCACATGGCAACAAACTAAAGGCGTATTACCTAAAAGCTTAATACTGACTCTTTAGCAATCCCCATTTATATTAACTATGTGGAAATTAAGTTGTCTTTCATTTGCATCTTTTTGTTATTTTTGAAGACAGGATTTCTCTGTGTAGCCCTAGCTGTCCTGGAACTCACTCTATAGCTCAGGCTAACCTCAAACTCACAGAGTGGCCTGCCTCTGCCTCCTGAGTGCACTATCACCAGCAGATTCATCTGTATTTTTTAACAGATGCTGGTAAAATTGATTTTCTAACTCAAAGAATTTTATGTAACTTATAGATCTATCCTTAGGATGAGAAAGGTGTTCAAATGAGGGAAATTAATGGAGGATTGGGGGGCTTAGTGTGGATTTGGGACTACAGCCAAAAATGTGCCATAGAATGTTTGTGGAGGTCAGAGAGTAACTTCAGGTATTGTTCATCATCCACCTTGTCTGAGACAAGGTTCCTCATCATTTGCTAACGCATATGCCAGGCTAGTTGGTCTGTAAGCTTCCAGGAATTGTCCTGCCTCTCTTGTTGCCACAGAAACAGCTGGATTGCAGACAAATGCACTACTAGCCCTGCCTTTCATGGCTTCTGGGGATTCAAAAGAAGGTCCTAATGCTTCCAAGCAAGTGATTTACCTACTGAACCATCTCACTATGCCTTGTCCTGGTTTTTTCATTTTGTTTTTTGAGACAGGGTTTCTCTGTGTAGCTCTGGCCATCCTGGAACTCACTGAGTAGATCAGGCTTGCTTCAAACTCAGAGATCCAGCATCTGCCCCGAGTGCTGGAATTAAGATGTGTGCCGCCACCATCCAGTTTGTCTATAGTTTTGATAGCGGCAACAGAGGTACACTGGTCATCTTTCCCAAGACAGGGAAAATATTGGATCAAATTATTCGTTTATAACTAGGCAGCAGTGGCACATACTTTAATTCCGGCACTGGGGAGGAAGAGGCAAACTGATCTCTATGAGTTCAAGACCAGCCTGATCGACAAAGCAAGTTCCAGAACTGCCAGGGCTGTCACACAGACAAACCCTGTCTCGAAAAAGAACAACAAAATATTTTTTTGTTTTCAAATTCCAATTAAAACTTAAGAAGATGAAATGCAGCCAGGTGATGGTGGCGCTCGCCTTTAATCCCAGCACTCTGGAGGCAGAGGCAGGTCTATCTCTATGAGTTCGAGGCAGGCGTGATCTATAAGAACTAGTTCCAAGATAGGCTGCTACAGAGAAGCCCTGTCTCAAAAAAACAAAAACAAAACAAAAAAAGAAATGTAAAGAACTCAACATATCTTAGCAAGTAGGAAACGACAGCCTGCAATGCTGTAACGCATGGGAACTAGGATTCAGCTAAAAATTGGCAACAGCAAAACAGCTTTTACCTCGGAGGTAAGTTCCACATCAGTATCATCACTCAAGGACTTAGGGTCCTCAAGACCATCATCTTTTCCCACATCAATCACCTGTGAAGGTAAACAGACCTCATTAGAAATGCTAACCGTTTTTATGAGAGACTATTAAAGCAAAAGTGATGAACAACTTCAATGTAAATAAAACTCACTCTGTCCGAACATTACCACTTAAAAACATATTAACATAAATGTACCAAAACCTTGATCCTGTAGACATAAGGCTGACAATTTTGTAACACTAATGGTTGTAAAGCACCCACATGGTTTCCAAGTATCTTCCATATTCAGAAAGAGGTATCCAAATTCACAACTTCAAAGAAAACAAATGCCAGGAATATAAAAGCAGCAATTACTGGCTGGGCTATGGTGACACATGCCTTTAATTCCAGCACTGGGGAGGCAGAGGTAAGTGGATCTCTGAGAGTTCTGGAATAGCCAGGTCTACATAGCAAACTAATGATTTTCTCTCAAAAGTTCAAATATTTTTATTTATTTATTTATTATGTATACAATATTCTGTCTGTGTGTATGNTTGGAAGAGCAGGCAATGCTCTTAACCTCTGAGCCATCTCTCCAGCCCAAAAGTTCAAATATTTTAAGACCTGTTCTTTTATATAAAAATTTCCAAACTGTCATCTTCATTTTAGTCACCAACATTCCTTCCAATGTAGTCTATAATTGGTTTAGAGAATCTAACACATATTTATATTAAAAAATTCCTATGAAAAATAATATGAATAAAACAGCCCAATTTAACACAGCATGTTTTTGTTGTTGCCTTTATCTATTGCTACATTTATTCTACTTTTTCATCTTTTTTAAAGATCTTTTTATTTTTTAGTAAGTATACAAAATAATGGATCTCATATATTTTCACAGATATAATCAGTGGGTATTACTGAAATGTTTCTATGTGCTAAGCGCTAGCTCTGCTGCCCAATTCCTCCAACTGAGCTGCTGTAACTGTGTGTGCTATAACTGTGTGTGTACTGAGAGTTCCTTGAGTTTTTGTTTTTTGTTGTTTTGTTTGGTTTTATTTTGTTTTAAAGTTTTTTCAAGACAGGGTTTCTCTGTGTAGCCCTGGCTGTTCTGGAACTAGCTCTTGTAGACTAGGTTGTCATCAAACTCATTAAGATCCATCTGCCTCTGCCTCCCAGTGCTGGGATTAAAAGCATACACCACCACACTCAGCTCTAACTACTTTTATTTTATGACTTTATTTTTAATTATGTGTATGCATGTGGGTTTGTGCATGTGAACAGAGTGCCCAAGGAGGCCAGAAGGGAACATTAGATTCCCTGGAGCTAAAGTAAGAAGCACTGAACCACCAGACATGGGTGCTAGAAAGTGAACTCAAGTTCTCTGGAAGAGCAGCAGGAAGAGCTCGGAAGCACTAAGCCATCTCTCCAACCCCTACCCCCAACTCCCTTCTTTTTTTTAAGATTTATTTACTATGTATACAGTGTTCTGTCTCCATGTATGTTACTATGTATACAGTGTTCTGTCTACATGTATGCCTGAAGGCCAGAAGAGGGCGCCAGACCTCATTACAGATGGTTGTGAGCCACCATGTGGTTGCTGGGAACTGAACTCAGGACCTCTGGAAGAATAATCAGTATACTCTTAACCTGTGAGCCATCTCTCCAGCCCCCCAACTTCCTTTTCAATATAGGAGAAAATCATACTAACTTTAAATACGTTTTAAAATTAGCTTTTTCCAATTTAGTTATAAAGTGGTTACAAAGCTATCAAGGTTCTTAAAACATAAGAATTTTTCTCCTATAACAGAAACCACTAAGGCCATTTAGAGCTTTGCCTTATAAGCAAAAATTTCTAGAAGAAATACTCTACAACGGACCATAAGAGGGAAGGAGCAGCATGTCCCTAAAGCAGTAAAAGTTTCTCCATGAATCTTGGCTCATTTCTAGGGCAGCCTTGTCTAAATCCTAAAATTGGAAACAGAGAAATACTCAACACCTAAACAGATAGCTCTGTCAATACTGTTACAATCAGAGTGAAAATGTTCAAACATACCTTTTTGTCACGTGCTTTCCCTACTTCATTTGTCTGCTCAGAATTAGCAGCTTCAACTTTTATTCCAACACCTAATTGCTCTGACACTGACTCATTTAAAAACCACAAATCATCCGTAGTGTCTGAAACAATGGCAGTACCTATATCCTAACAAAGAAAAACAAAAGCGAGCTTTGTAATCAGTGACTTATGAGATGTAGAACCAACTAATGTCTTCACATGCCATCCAGAGAACACCATGCCTTTCCTCAATGGCATGTCTTCATTCAACAGATTATCTTCTCGGGTCACAAGATACGTAGACATATGGGTACCTGACAAGGAACTTTTAACACTAAATGAGGTACAATATACAAAAATGCTACACAAAGAGTTTAAAAGGACTTAACAGTTGTTCTACTAGACACAATGCATTCAACAGTCATCTCCACAAGTGACAATCTAGAAAAGTTATATGCTTTCTGACATATTCATTCCTAATTTATGATCAGTAACTGCTTTCCAGAAAAATACTGATGGCAATCTGACTCTTTGGATATGACACTTTTGAAATTTGTGTTTCTTTTTGAAAAACAAATTATGCAGTCCTGGTGAGCCTACATAGCTCAGACTGGCCTCAAACTCAGCATCCTCCTGGCCCCAACCCCCCCTCTTTTTTAAATATTTATTTTGCATACAATATTCTGTCAGTGTGCATGCCTGCAGGCCAGAAGAGGACACCAGACCCCATTACAGATGGTTGTGAGCTACCATGTGGTGGCTGGGAATTGAACTCAGGACCTTTGGAAGAGCAGGCAACGTTCTTAACCTCTGAGCCGTCTCTCCAGCCCCTGGCCCCAACCTCTTAAGTGCTGAGACTATACACATGCACCACCACACAACTACTTTCTGCAGCTTCAAACACCAACATATGCAAACTTACTTTTACAATCACTTACAGTTTTTAAAATTTTATATGTATTTTATGTGTCTAGGTATCTTGCTGCACGCAGTGCTCAGAGGCCAGTAAATGGAACTGGGACTGGAGCTATGACAAGTGTGGTCACCATGTGGATACTGAGAACTGAACCCAGACCCTCTGGAAGAACAGTAAGCATTCTTAACTTCTGAACCATCTCTCCAGCCCATCATCCTTACGAAATTTTCTAGAACTTTGTGTTTGGCTACTGCTCTATGACCTTCTTTTAAAGAACACTCACTGAATACATATTACGTACCAGACACTATTCTAGT
Organism: Bramus lutescens; assembly: GCA_001685075.1. Lineage (NCBI taxonomy): Eukaryota > Metazoa > Chordata > Mammalia > Rodentia > Cricetidae > Bramus > Bramus lutescens. The sequence goes on along the minus strand of LOEQ01002352.1, from coordinate 144,615 downwards.
AACTCAGTAAATACAAAAGCCCTGGTCTTACATTTCAATGAAAGCAAACAATAACTCCAAATACAAAGCCTAACAGTGTTTCTATAAAGTGGCCTGTACAATTGAGAATATCAACTAAGATAAAAGAAAACAAACCACAAACGAAGAAAAGAAACGAATGCTGGTGGGAAAACAAACTAATGCAGTCACATTCAAAACAACAATAAGAACAAAACTTAACTTACTCACTATGAAAATCAGTGTGAAGGTTTCATATAAAACTTTTCCACTCCAAGCCGGGCAGTGGTGACGGACTCAGGAGGAGGCAGAGGCAGGCAGATCTCTGTGAGTTCGAGGCCAGCCTGGTCTACANNNNGTGAGTTCGAGGCCAGCCTGGTCTACAAAAGCTAGTTCCAGGACAGGCTCTAAAACTACAGCAAAACCCTGTCTCAAAAAAACAAATAAAAAACCAACAAACTTTTCCACTCCAGTATATACTCCCTATCACGTAATAAACCACACATTCATGTTTAACTCCAGTATATACTCCCTATCGTATAATAACCTGCATTCATGTTTATTGCTATACTTCTCACAATAGATAATGGAACTACCTAGATGTTCATAAACAAATGAATGGATAAAGAGGATATGGAACCTAGAGACAACGGAATCTTATTCAGCTACAAGAAGAAAATGACAGCACTTGGGAGGGAGAGGCAGGCGGATCTCTGTGAGTTCGGAGCCAGCCTGGTCTACAAGAGGTAGCTCCAGGACAGGCTCCAAAGCTACAGAGAAACCCTGTCTTGAACCCTACTCCACCCCTCCCCCGAAAAAAAAGAAGAAAATGACATTTCCAGGAATACTGATGACCCAGAGAGCATTATGTTCAGTGAAATAAGCCAGGCTCAGGAAGACATACACTGAATGTTGTCTGTCATATGCATTTCTAGATTTTAATTTTGTGTGTGTGTGTGTGCGCGCGGGGGGGAGGTGTTCATGACACTATCAAGGAAAAATATTAAGGAGGTTAGAAGACAGTCATGGAATACATGTACATGTGACATGAAAACANACCCCTTTAATTCCCAACTGGTGTGGGATTGTTTATGACTTACGCCTTCAAGGTGGAGGACACAGGGAGGGAGTGGGAATGGAGGAACATTAAGAATAAAATATGGGGCCTGGAGAAATGGGTCAGAGGTTAAGCGCATTGCCTGCTCTTCCAAAGGTCCTGAGTTCAATTCCCAGCAACCAGTGGTGGCTCAAACAAACTGTAATGAGGTCTGGTGCCCTCTTCTGGCCTACAGGCATACACACAGACAGAATATTGTACACATAATAAATATTTGTTTAAAAAAAGAATGAAATATGAGCCAGGCAGTGGTGAACATCTCAGTACTCGAGAGACAGGGGCAGGTGGATCTACAGGGCCAGCCTGGTCTACAGAGTGAGTTCTGGGACACCCAAGGCTACACAAAGAAACCCTGTCTCAAAACAAAAACCAGGCATAGGGGCACAAATCGTTAATTCCAGCACTTGGAGGGTAGAGGCAGGCAGATCTCTGTGAGTTCAAGGCCAGCCTCATCTATGTAGTGAGTTCCAGGACAACCAAGGCCACATAGTGAGGCCCTGTCTCAAAAAAACAAAACAGATATATGAGTCCTCTAAATCAATTGAGCAAAGCTCATATGAACTCACAGAGATGGAAGGAGCAAGCACAGAGCCTACATAGGTCTGTACCAAGTCCTCTGTGTAAATATTATAGCTTTCAGTCTAGTATTTTTAAGGGATTCCTGTGTGTGTGAACAAGTGAGTATCTAATTCTTGTGACTTTTCCTGGGCTCTTTTCCTTTTGTTAGTTTGCCCTGTCCAACATTGATATGATGGTTTTTATCTTATATTTTTAAATATAAATCAATAAAAAATTGCTAATTACTTATGCCATCATTATCTTAAAAGTTGATATAAATACTGAATGTACGGTTTGTTTACTCATTTTTGTTATTAGTAAAAGCGTTCTTTACTTGAAAAAAAATATGGAAATGCCATTAATGAAACACAGTCCTTTATATGGTAACTGTTAAACTTAAAGAAGACTTAAGGAAAAAAGTTAAAGGGATAGGGTGGCTGGAGAGGAGGTACTTTTCTAGCTCTTATTCTATATGTTTTCTGACTCCACTGAAGAATTATAAACATGGCAGTAATGCAAGTTACTCATTAAAAAATGTACTCTTGCAAAGAACTCAGGATGCTGACAGAGCTCTGTGAGTTTGAGAACAGATTGGTCTATACTGTTAAGTTCCAGGACACACAGTTAGGGCGATATACAGACCCTGTCTCACAAAAACCAAAAGCAGCAACAAAAAGTATCATCAATGGTATTACCTAAATGAGAAGAACCCTATAATATCAACTTATAAGGTGAGAAGTCCCCACTGGTGTAATAATCGTCTACTATGGGGGTAACCAACCATCTTAGTTAGGATCCTATTGCTGCAATGAAACACTTATGACCGGGCTGGAGAAATGGCTCAGCAGTTAAGAGAACTGGCTATTCTTCCAGAGGACCCAAGTTCAATTCCCAGCACCCACATGGCAGTTCACAACTGTCTGTAACTCCAGTACCAAGATATCTTGGATACCTTCACACCAATGCACATAAAGTTAAATAAAATTATTAAAAAAAATGACCAAGAGGCAAGTTGAGGAGAAAAGGATTTATTTGTCTTACACTTTCACATTGTTGTTTCATCGCTGAAGCAACTCAAACAGGTCAAGGAGGCAGGAGCTGATGCATGGAGGGGTGCCGCTTACTAGCTTGCTTCACATGACTTATTCAGCCTGCTTTCTTACAGAACCTAGGACCAACAGCCCAGGGTAGGCGCCACACAAGAGGGGGCTAAGCCCTCTCACATTGATCACTAAAGAAAATGCCTTACAGCTGGATCTCGTGGAGACATTTCCTCAACCGAGGCTCCTTCCTCTCTAATGACTCTACCTTGTGTTAAGTTGACACAAAACCAGCCAGTACACAAACCACTTCCTGATTACATATGAGAACCACTCCACAGAAGGGAATTCATGCCTAGTTCTGGAATCCAAGACTGGAGAAATGGTTCAGTGGTTAAGAGTACCAGGTTCAAGTTCCCATAGCCACATAGTAGTTCACAACTGCTGAGACTCTAGTTTCAGATCTGCACCCATGCCTCTAGACTCTGAGGGTACTGGCACACACAGCACACACAGTACACACACAATAAGTACTTTCTTAAAAATCAAAACTATTAGAACGAAGAAATGCAGCTGTGGTGTAAAACTGCCCAACTACCCTACATGAAAAACAGTAATGGCTTAAATTGGGTTATGACAGTTAAAGCAGTTAAAAAAAAAAGAAACAAACCCAGCTTCTGATGTGTTCTGTATAAAATCCTGACAACCTCAATGCATTTGACAGAGAAAGAAGTCAGTAGTATCTCCTGTAGTTTGGCTAAAATTATTAGTAGAAAGAAAGAAAGGGAAGGACTGCTTGGTTAAAACAAACATTTTCACGTTCATGGTAAGACTGACCACCACTTATGGAGGGGGTTCACTGTGGAATTTGGAAGAGTCAGTACTAGATCTGGGGCACCACATTCATACAGATAAAACAAAACAGTAAGAATGCTTAGCTAAGGATGAAATACAGTCAGAGTAAGCAAGAACAAAACAGCACAAAACAAAACAGCTCCCCTCAGATTTGACTTTTACCTGATTTGTCTGTAAATCCGTCGAGCCATTACTTCTAGGTACATAGTTGTTTCTCAAGTTCCCTAAAAACCACCATGGCAGGCCAGCAATATCCCACTCCTCAAAGTCAAGGTCCAGCCTACATGTCTCATCTCGAGTTAAATGTTCTATTAAATCTTCATCTACAGAAATCAAATGAAAATAACTATAGGTAATCAGAAACGACTAAAATTCTCAGAATACTTAACAATCTTTGTAAAAAAAAAAATAAGTAAATAGAAACTGTTCTCAGTAAGAAAGAAACAAATAAATACCTCAGTGGCATGGCTCAAATATCCCACTTAGGTTTCATTAGCAAGCAGTAACACTATGAGCAAATCACTTCAGGACATGAAACTCTAAAAGCATCTGAACCCACTATTCTAAAAGGATTTCAAAAAAATAACCATTTTCTAAAATATTAAACATTCCTAACACTATAATGTAATTCCTAACAAAGATGACTAGAGCCAAGCATGGTGGCACACATCTTCCTTTAATACCAGCACATAGCAAGGTCCAAGTTAGTCAGGGCTACATAGTGAGACCTGGTCTCAAAAACACACAATAATAACAATAATGACTTACTCTAATACATGTTTTGATAATGGCTTAGCCAATGGATTGCAAATGGTAGTAATGCAGCAGCCCAACCCCTGAGATCAAAGCAGGGTGGTACAGATCCCTACAGAGAGTAACAAAGTTAAGTCTTACTGGTGCCAAATATTTGGGATATTTACCAGTAACTCATATGTTTTGTTATAACAACTAATCAAAAGAGAACTCCAAACTGTCCAAATAAATACATGTATGTGTCTTTTCTGGATCAAGGGCTCCTTGAAAGATCAGTACCTAAAAGTATTGCAGATAACAAGGGCCCACGTATTTTTAATTGTAACATTTTTATATACAAATCTTTATTATGAATTAACACATTTATATAGACATAAATATATACTGATATATATAGGTTTTGATCTTTTTTTGTTTGTTTTAAATAATGAACCAATGACCGGGCTATGGCAGCTGCTGAGAAGAAACAGCTCCCATGCAAAAATCACAGGATTTCTCTGGCCCACTGTATACACTAGAAAGCTGTACCTATACAACCTCCAGCAACCACAGGGCATCCACATATTTTAAGGACTTCGACAGTTACTAAGTTCACTCTTGTTGCCATACGTAATCTTTTCTAGTCCTTTTAGCAATTCACTCTTTCCCTACTTTCTCACAGACTTCTACCTCTTACCAATGCACTGGACCTGGCCACGGCAATCACAAAAGCACAGATGTGCCCAGGCACATACGATTCAGAGATTTCTGCAATAAACTGGTCCCTGTCGGAACACAACTAATTAATTACATCCTGCTATTATCTTAGCATTATTTGTGGGCAGAGAAGCTTCAATTACATTTTCATCCTTTCATTACTGTAATGATCAGAAACTAAATCCCAAGATAGAATCATTAAAGTTATCCTTGGTTATATTCAAGTTCTATAATTATTGTAAAAAGAATATGTATAATTCTTTCCACAGGTAAAAATGCTGTCCTTTCTACCTATAGATCTTCCTAGAAATCCTGGAACAATTCATTCCTAAATTTCTATCACAAATTACATATAATGTCTTGAGCTATTATTTTAAAAAGTTTTATGATTAGAAAATAAGACCCCACACACACACCCGAGACAGGGTTTCTCTGTAGCTTTGGTGCCTGTCCTGGAACTAGCTCTTGTAGACCAATCTGGCCTCAAACTCACAGAGATCCACCTGCCTCTGCCTCCTGAGTACAGGGATTAAAGGCATGCGCCACCACCACCCGGCAGAAAATAAGATTTACAATTAAATAAAAGCATACATTTAAGACTAAAATAGCTTCAATGTGAACACAGATTAAAAATCAATTCATTTTCAAATATAGTGACAAGCTAGCATGATAAACTATTTCAAATTTAATTTAAACATATAAAACAACTTTAGAACTTAATAAGTTTTGAGATATTATTAAAAATCTAATCTGCCTTTGACCCAATTATGAACCAGGAACTAGATACTATAAAGCATTATGACATAACTAAATACCTTTAGGGAAATTTATGGTTTTGTAAAGAAAGAGAGACAGAGAAAGGGAGGGAGGAAGGGAGGGTGGGAAGGGAAGAAAAGGGAAGGAATGGGAAAGGAAGGAAAGGAAAGGAAAGGAAAGGAAAGGAAAGGAAAGGAAAGGAAA
>LOEQ01002352.1:40750-59092 GCA_001685075.1 Bramus lutescens | reverse complement strand
AGGCGGGTGCCTGAAGCCCTGGGCTGGGTCACTACCCCTCTCTTCAACTTCAGGCAGTATGTGAGCCTCAGGGGACCAGCTTTTGGCTTTGGAAGGGAACAAGGGGGATGGAGATAAAATAAAAGCGCGGTTGCTTTTTCTCAATGCCCCCTGGGAAGGGTTGGCCATGTGATGCTCACTGTAAAGCCCTAGCAGAGAAGCCAGTGTACAGGCCTGGTGACCAGGACTAAGGATGGAACCCGGCAGGTGGGCGAGGGGGCATGGGACAGGTCTCCTGGTCAGGGAGTAGTGAGCTTAGAGAGGCTTCCTGCAATGGGAGCTTTCCTAGAGATTAGTAAAAGCTGTGGTCTGTGGAGAGAATCAGAGAGACAGGAGTGGGGAAGATACTTCCACTAGGAAAGGTCTGGGGACAAGAGAACAGGAGAGAACCCTATCAATTACACAGTGGTTGTTGGCTTCATCTCACTCTCCTTCTACCTCAGAGTCTTGACCTGTGGCCGGAAGCTTCTGGGCTTGTGGCCAGCAACACAGGAAAACTCCAGTGTCCGTTGGAGTGCACCTAATTTCCACCAGCCAGACAGTGTCATCCTGCAGGTGAGACCCAGCCTCTCTCCCCCATCCGCCTATCACAGAGCATCAGAGTCAGCTCCAAGGCCCCCAGTGAACTCTGGGTAGGAACTTCAGGCATGGGATGAGATATGACCAAGAACCCCACTGAATGTGAGGGCATGAGTGGAAAGTGTCTGTCCCCCATTTCACAGCATCCTCTGAAGGTCAGGTCTGAGACCTTCTCCACCCAGGGCTCACCCTGTTTTGGGCTCATCCTTCTAGGCCTGATCCAACCAGGTGCTTCTCTTGAGGCCAAGGGGACCTGTTCTCCTGGAAGGAAGGGACAGAAGCTGCCTTAACCCTAGTTCTGATTCCCCTTTCTCAAGCCTGTGAGATGCTGTGGTAGGGAATAGCAAAACGGACAGAAAATGTAATAGAAATATACAGAACGTGTGCTTCCAGAGGCAGGTGTGTGCTTCCAGAGGCAGGTGTGTGCTTCCAGAGGCAGGTGTTTTTGTCTTGACTCTGTGTGCCCGGGGGCTAGAAAAATGCCCAATACATGCCAGGATACAGTGTGCACTTGCTGAATGAGTGAGCAGAACTCCTTGTATCTTTTAGCTCTGATGCCAGTTTTTGGAAGGATATGTATTTGGTGGTACAGAGCAAATGACCACAGACTGTAGAGTTTGAGCCTTCACCCAAGGTATGGTCCCAGATCATGCTACAATGCCTCTGGGACCACAGTATGGGATCCCTGGAGGATCACACTAGGGGGTCACCCGCTTCAGCTTGGGCACTCAGAGTGACTTATTCTAGTAATATCTGTTCAGGGTTTCAAGGTGGGGCCTGTTTTCCTTAAGTATCTCAAACCAGCCTTTCCCTCCCTTGTCCATTTTCCCTATGTTTCCCTTTTTGAGAGGAAGGCTTGGATGAAAAGGGTCCTGTCTATGATTCCTGACTGGCCTGGAACTCATCGTGTAGATCAGGCTGTTCTCAAATTTGCAGGAGTACTCCTGCCTCGGCCTTTCTGAGCACTAGGATTCCCAGCATAACCCATCACGCTGGGCTTCCGATGGTTTCCTTTTAATTTTTGATAAAAGTTACAGCTGGGACTTTGGGGATCCCCACGGGCCTCTGGGTTATTTTACAGAGAGAAAGGATTGGGGCAGGAGTCCCCCGGTGTGAGAGTATGGCTGGGGACTCAGGGATGGGACTGTCTCCACTGACTGACACCTTCTCCTCTCCTTTCTTCTTCTGCTTCTCTGATCCTATCCCAAGATTGACTTCCCCACCTCGGCCTTTGACATCAAGTTCACCAGCCCCCCTGGAGACAAATTCAGCCCCCGCTATGAGTTTGGCAGCCTCCGGGAGGAGGACCAGCGCAAGCTTAAAGACATCACGCAGAAGGAGTCCCTATACTGGTGAGGAGGCCCATATGTGACACAGGCTCCTCCCTTCCCACTGTCCACGTCTGCCTGACTTTTTACCTTCTGGCATCTAGTCCCTGCCCTTGTGCTTGAGGACGGGAGGAGGTCAGTGAGATAGTTATTGCTACCACCTAGGCAGAAGGGTGGCAACCCCCAGACCTTTCCCTAGTTGACACTAGGGAAAGTGGATAGGGCAGGTCAAGAAATGAGATCCGAGGATATCCAGCCTCGTGCTAGTGACCTGCCCCAGACCCACCTACCAGGAGGATCAGAGCTGTGCCGCTTCCCCAGATATGCCATCTTCTACTTCTGGTGGGGCAGTTGGTCTCTGTCCTCACCTCCCTGCCCCCACCGTCTCCTGCCCCTTCCACACCAACAGCCTTTGCATTTTTCTGGCCTTGTCACATTCCAAAAAGGATCAGGTGTCTTGGCAGGCTGGCAACTCTCAGGAGTAAACGAGTCCAGGCTGATCTCATCCTTGGGGCTGCTGTGTTCACCCAGGACTGGAGAGGGAGGGGTGAGAAGGAGGAGAGTCAGGGCTCTCTCTCATCCCAGCCACCTCTCTGGGCCCTGAATGGCCTTGTGCATATGCTGGGTTGGGGAACAAGAGTTGCAGACCTCCCTGCCCCCACCCCACTCCTGACACCTCATTTCATTAGCCTCTCAGCTCCTGTCTCCCCCATTAGACACCTGATCTCAGGCAAGTCCCAATTAGCTACAGACCCTATAAAGCTAAGAGAAGTCCCAAGAGACCTCAGGGGCCCAAACCCTGACAAGTGTTGCCCACTGCCCTCTAGTGGCCCTACTAGGGAGTAGGACCCCAGGGCACCCCGTGGTCTGGTGTTATTGGTCCATGCTCTCAGCCTCAGTCTGACATGTGTCCCTGAGATGGGACCCTGCTTTCCAAGCTTAGCTTCACATTGCAATCACCTGTGATCGTTCTGATACACCCGATGCTTAGTTTCTGGAAACATCCTAACTCAGTTGGCGTTGGGGTGGGTCCTAGTCACCAGGAGGTCACCAAGCCCCCTCAGGTGATTGATGATCATGTACAGGGATGCTGGGAAGCCTCTGAATGGTGGTGTGTGCAGCCACTCTCTTGGGATGTAAGTTCTCAGCCCTCTGGCTCACTCCACCCGTCTCCTCACAGGCTCATGGATGCTGACAGGAAGCACCTGTGGGAAAAGCGCTATTACTGCCACTTGGAGGTGAGCTCACTCCCCCTGGTGCTCGCCAGTGCGCCCAGCTGGGAGTGGGCTTGCCTGCCCGACATCTATGCTCTCCTGAAGCAGTGGCCACACATGAACCACCAGGATGCCCTGGGGCTCCTGCATGCCACGTGAGTTGTAGCTCCTCCTTGTCCCAGCACAGCCATCACTGACAGGCCAGCTTGGGGAAAATGGGGACGCAGACATGAGTATTCTGGGCTTTTCTAGTTTTCTCTTTTCTTTGTTTTATTTTCCCCCAGTACTCCTGGGAGTACCCCGTATGCAAGTTGCCTAGATGCCACCCCTGGCATTCCCCGTAATGCTTTATTAGGTGTCTGAGTGTTCTTCTGTGAATCTATCACACATCATTAAATTATAAATATTTGAGCATGATCTTTTTGTTAAACAAAAAATTTTGGTGTTTGGGACAGGGTCTCATGATGTAGCCCTAACTGGCCTGGAATTGCTTTTGTAGGCCATGCTGGTCTTGAACTCACAAAGATTCAGAGATGCCTGTGTCTGCTGCCTCCTGAGTGCTGGGATTAAAGGCATAGGCCACCATGCTCCATGGCATACACATTATTAACAGAGCTCAGGATTCCTTTTTTGTTTGTTTGTTTGAAGCAAAATTTACACATAAGCCCAAACTTCACATATTAATCCATTGTTTCAGCAAATGCTTTCCCTTGTGTAGCCCAAATCTTGATGGCTGACTTCTCATTTTAACACTCCTTTCTTCTCTTTCTCCGAAAGAGTTCTTGGGGTCATGGGACTCCCTGTCTGAGCTGCCTTTTCTAGGTTGTTCCCAGGCTTCCTGGCTCATTTTTTTGCCATCTCAGAAATCAAAATGTACCTGCCTTTGAGACTTTTCGAGGCTACATTTTTGCTAATCCCGGCAAAACTCATTTCCCAAGCTGTCTGTTGGCTTATATAAACCCCCTCAGTTCTGTATTGCTTGCCTGGCAGGCTCTGTATTGTAGGATGTTACCCGGAAAACGCCTCACCCACTCAAGGGCTCCTTGACGGTAGGGACTTCTAAGAGTGGGGGTAAAGTGCTCAAGGAATAAGAAAGGCCATTTTCCTGCTCTTCCCTGCCTAAGGGAGACTGTCCATGGGGCAGGGGGATGGGAAGACCATCTCTAAGGACGGCCATCCAGAAGAGAAGCAGATCTTGGTGGGAGAGGGATAGGATTTTTCCTTCTCCATGCCTCTGATCCCAGGCATAAAGTTTGACTCACATCTCTGAGTCACAGCCCGCAGTGGGGATTGTCAAGTCTCTGAACTCTTCCGCAGCTTTCCTGACCAGGAGGTACGGCGGATGGCTGTGCAGTGGATCGGCTCCCTCTCAGATGCGGAGCTGCTAGACTACCTGCCGCAGCTAGTACAGGTGCGAGGACTCGCTGTCCTCATGCCCCGGCTCCCTAGTCTTTCTCCATCTGCCCTCAGAAGCCACCATCCTGGGACAGAAGTCAGTGCAGATTTCAGGTGCTTACTAAAGCCTTGTTTTTGCTGTCTTCCGAACAGGCCCTGAAGTATGAGTGCTACCTGGACAGCCCCTTGGTGCGCTTTCTCCTGAAGCGAGCCATCTCTGACCTGAGAGTGACCCACTACTTCTTCTGGTAAACTCAGCGTGCAGAAAGGGAGGTAGCTAGGGGCTGTAGTGCAGGAACAGTCCCTCTGTGGCAGGTAGGAGGGAGGAACTAAGAGACCGGACTCCAGCATGTTGCTCATCTACCCTGTGGCCTTGGTCTAGTATCTTTCCTCAACGGGGTCTCCATTCACCTTCATGTAACTCAGGGGAGACCATCTTGATCCCCCTTCTCTACCCACCATGGCAGAAGAAGCATAAAGTCAAGATGAGCTATAGAGGGGCTTCTGCTCCAAGACAGGGAAGTCATTCAAAGCAGATTTCCCTCTGAGGTGTGTGTGTGGGGCATGGGCTTTCTGAGTTGAAGCAGAATATGACCCTTTCTGCTCTGGCTTGATGCTGTGGCTCCTGAGTGGTCTGACTCCCCACTTGCCCTGCCTTACAGGTTACTGAAGGATAGCCTTAAGGACTCTCAGTTCAGCATCCGCTACCAGTACCTGCTGGCAGCCTTGCTGTGCTGCTGTGGCAAGGGATTGAGGGAGGAGTTTAACNCAATACTCTGGCCAAACTGGCCCAGCAGGTCCGAGAGGCCACCCCATCTGCACGCCAGGTAAATATGCAAGGCCAAGGCTGGCTCTCCCTGACCCTGTTCCTAGCTTGTCACTAGGAGTTTACTTCTCAGGCATCCTGAGCAGCGGGTTGGAAAGTGACTAGAAGGAGGTAGCTGTAACCTGCAGGCCACAGCTCACGAATGTGTTTTGTTTGGCTTGCAAAATATTAGAATTTTGACTTAGCTGCTTGCCTTAAAGGCTAGGCATACCTGTGTGTGCACAAGCACACTCAGCTGCTGAGGGCTAAGGTCCGGTCACTTTTCACTGTGGGGAATCATGACTCAGGGCTGAGACAGGTGACAGAAAGGGCCACCTTTGTTTTAGGGAAGGCGCTATGCCACACCAGCTGTGCTTCTGGTGTCTGTTGAGAGATCTTTATCTGTAAGCCTGGACCTTCTCTTATCTTCTCTTATCAAAGCCTTGAAGGACTTTTACCCCTCGCCCTCCAATCTTCACCTCCCTCTTCCCTTCTCCTTGCTGCCTTTCCTCTGTAGAATCTCAGGTGTGCTTCTTGTTCATTGAGCAAGTCTGAGACCTAAGTGGGTGACTGTCCTCCCCGAGGGCTTCTCAGAAGTTGCCCCTGTTATTAGGCGCATGACTAGGCTCCTTCCTCCGGGAGGTAGATGCCTAGCTCTCAGTGCAGCCTCTGGGCCTCTCCCCTCACCCCTGCTTTTCCCCACTCCCTCTGAAGGGCATCCTTCGCACTGGCTTGGAGGAGGTGAGGCAGTTCTTTGCCCTCAACGGTTCGTGCCGCCTGCCACTTAGCCCCAGTCTACTGGTGAAGGGCATTGTGCCCAGGGTGAGTCTCTGCTAGGTGTAGAACTTCAAAGAATGGGGAACACTTGGCGGGAGGTGAAGGCCTCCTTACCCTGTCTTTTGAGAGGACGGAGGAGGGCAAACAGGTGGCCTCTTCCCAGCTTGACTGTGTGTGGACTTGGTTTGACAACCATAATTGTGTACAGGGCAGAATTGGGTCAGAGGCTGGGTTTCCCTAATGGTGCTCAGGATGCAGCTAGCGAAGGCGGCGAGGGTGGCAACTCTTAGCCTCCTGCCTCAACTCCCTGTCCAGCACAGGTCTTCTTGTTGGTTGTTTTGTTCCATCCTCACAACTCTTAGGCATGTGGTACTATTATGGAAGTGTAGGACGTGGAATTTATCAGAAGTCACAAGCTAGGAAGTTGTGTGCAGAGCGAAGGGAAGAGGGTGGATAATCAGATGTAGAGCCATGGTAATAGCAACCTAAGCCTAGAAGAGAAAAGCAAGGAAAGGGATGTGTACTTTGGGTTCCTGGGAAATCTGGAAGATGTGATAAGCATGTCCTGGGTGGACCAACAAGAAGGTAGACAGCATCTTTATCCAATGTGAAGAGGGCATTTTCCTTCCTGGCATGGTCCATTGACATTAGTCACTGCCCTCTGTATTGTACAGGACTGTTCTTACTTCAATTCTAACGCAGTACCCCTCAAGCTCGCCTTCCAAAATGTGGATCCCCTGGGTGAGAACATCCGTGTCATCTTCAAGGTGAGAATGCTTTCCTCGGCAAGTTGTGATGGATGGTGAATGCCTGAAATCTCAGTACTTAAGAGGCTGAGGCAGAGGGATTGCCATGAGGCAAATCTAGACTATGTAATGACTTCCAGGTCAGGCTGGGCTAGATATTGAGACACTGTTTCAAAAAAACCCTGTCTTGGAAAACCAAAACAAAAAAGCAAAACTGCCAAGTGTGTGGTGCTCACTTTTAATCCCAACACATAGGAGGCAGATGGAGTAGACCTCTGTGAGTTCAAAGCCAGCCTGGTCTAGAGTGAGTTCCAGGACAGGTTCCAAAGCTACACAGAGAAACCCTGTTTCAAACAAACAAACAAACAAAAAGACAATCTATAGTTAGTTTCTGATCTTGCATAAAAGTTCAAGATTTTAAAAGGCCTGGAGATTCAGGCATGATGGTACGTATCTGTAATCCAGAGCTCAGAGGTTAAGGCAGAAAGATGGCTGGTCAAAACAGCCCCGGCTGCACAGGCAGAACTTGTCTCAAACAAACAGGCCTAGTGGTCAGGAGGGCTTCTTGCAGAAAAGGGACCATAGTTCAGTTTAGAGGGGTGCGCAGCAATGGGAGGAGTGGGGAGCAAGGCAAGGGGTGGACTGCAGAGATCTGTCCTGGTTCCTTGACCTCGTGGGCCAGATCAACAGGTGAGTGCCCCGCAAAGCTGGCGAGCCCCAGTCTCTCCCTGCCCCTGTAGCTTGGAAGGGTCAGGAGGGAGTGGAATGGGTTTTAATCACTCCTCTTCCCTCTCCAGTGCGGGGATGACCTTCGCCAGGACATGCTCACCCTGCAGATGATTCGCATCATGAGCAAGATCTGGGTGCAGGAGGGGCTGGATATGCGCATGGTTATTTTCCGCTGCTTCTCCACTGGCCGAGGGAGAGGTCAGTGGGGAGTCGGGCAGGGCGTCCCTTCCCCAGCGTGAACAATGGAGAATAGAAGGGCAGGACTATTCCATGAGAAGATGTGGGGTGACTCGAAAAAAGAAAGCAAGGGAGAGACTGTTGCGAAACAAAACAGACTTGGAGGCGTAGCAACCTCTGTGGACTTTGGATCTTGATCAAACAAACCCATTGTGGTTTTGAGATGACTGTAAAGAAATCTGAAAAGGGGCTAGCTTCAAGGGCCACTCTTAGTGGTTTTGGATGTGACAAGTATGTGGTTATTCTGTCCTTGTTAGTTATATTTAAAAGTATTTATTGCATGAAATGGCATGTCTAAAGCAGAGAGCCGAGATAGCATACCTATAATCGGAGCTCTCAGATGAGGTAGGAGGATCAAAAGTTCGAGGCCAGCTTGGCCTACAGAGTGAGACCCTGTCTGGCTTTGCAGTCCTCCAGCTGGAAGAACAGGAAGTAGGAAGGTAACTGGGTAACGGAAGGGGAAATGGAATTAGCAAAGTGACAATTGGTAGAACTGGGTGACGGCTACCTGAGAATTGATTAAAAGCCCTGTTTGTCTTTCACATGATGCACATGATGACCTGGGAAGCCTAGCGCCAGTCTAGAATATGTGATGTGGGTGTGGTCTTCTTTCCATCGTCCATCATGTATTCTTCCTGCTGGCAGACTTTGTCCAAAGGCTCTGGGGCTTAGCTTGCGGGAAGCATCTACAAAGCTAAGATAGACTTCCTCACTCTCTTCTGAAGCCTGAGTCTCACTGCTTCTCCCTCAGGGATGGTGGAGATGATACCGAACGCTGAGACGCTGCGCAAGATCCAGGTGGAACACGGGGTGACTGGCTCCTTCAAGGACCGTCCCCTGGCCGACTGGCTGCAGAAACACAACCCTGGGGAGGACGAATATGAAAAGGTAGGACTGGGGGATTCAGAAGCCCAGAGCTGCTGAGGCAGTGTGCCTGTCTGTGACTCAGAGCTCTGCTTTCACCAGACCTGCATGCGCACAGATGGGCCAGCTCAGCTTTGCTGAAGGGTGTGCTCTCTGTGGACAGATGGGTCAGATGACTATTGTAAATTAACAGTATCTTTTAGTATTGGTCAGAGAAGCTTTCTTGGGTCTTATGGGGAGCAGCTTATGAGAGCTTGTCTATTATCTGTCCCAACTGTGGATCCTGGCCCGTTTCCCTGGCACTCTCAGAGGGACTCAGTGATGCTGCATAGGATTCGAGATGGTAGGAAGAGGCTTTGAATAGCATCTTAACCCAACCCTCTTTTTTTGTGGGTATGAGTCAGGTGCAACCCTTGCTCTAAGCAGTGGAGCTGGTATGCAAGACTGTAACTTGAAGCCAAGATCGGGGCTAGTGATAAGACTCACATGGGAGCCAAGCGGCCTAACTAGCCCCACTAGAGGGAAGAAGGTGAGCTGCCAGGGATGGTAGAGCCCTGGTGGTCTGCTGTCATCTGTGACCAGTCCTCAGCTTCCTGACTGTAGTCTTAGGATTCATGAAGTTTGGGGTGAGAGTGATGAGGAGCAGGTTACAATAAAAATACCAGAGTATGGCACATACTTCTAATCCCAGCACTCAGGAGGCAGAGGCAGGTAGATCTCTGTGAATTCTAAGCCAGCCAGGGCTACATAGTAAGACTCTGTCTCAAAAATAAACAAATAAACAAATGCCAGAATGTTAATTCCTATAAGGCTTGCTTCAAGGGAATATAAATACTAATTTATGTTGATCAGTGCATTTTTTTGCAGGCAACCAAATAATAACCAGAATAGGTCTGATAGGTGTGTGATCAGGTGGTCTTAAGTGGCCCTAATAAATTTGTGGTCCCCAGGGTTTAATTCCCAGGCCCTCCCTCTGTGCTCTCCGACTAACACTGTCTTGACTGACACGCCTTCTGCTATGCCTTCTATCCCTGCTCATGTCCCGAGGACTCCAAAGCCCCACTTGTAACCCCTTTCCCCGTGCAACTTAAGCCGCAGTAGCCCTCGCTGGCTGGATTCCCCCGCTGCATCTTTGCTATCATCAAACTCCGGAGGCAAAGCTTAGTCTCCTGTCTCCGCTCACCTCTTGAGGCCTGCTTATTGTGTGTTTCCTACCCGTAACTGTAGGATGCTGCAGTCACCCAGACCAGAGCCAGCAGCTTCTTCATGGTCCCTCTGCCTAGTTTCGGGGACTTTTCAAGTCCAGAGCTGTCTGTGACACACCTTTGCTCTGGGTTCTTCAAAGGCTGCTAGCAGATAAATCCAACGTCTACATCGCTGCCTTTGTAATCCAGCCTGGCCTTTCACTTAGGCTCCAGTATAGGGGATATTCACACGAGTCTAATACCTCTAGATGATAGTACCCTTTGGCCTAGAAAGCCATTCCCTGTTTTCCAGCCTCACACACTGCTCCTTCTACGTTGTACAACTCAGCCTTGGAGAGGACTATTGCTGCTGCCTCCCTCCTCCAAACCCATATGCTATTTATGCTAATGTGTTCTCTCAGGTGCCGAACAACTCCCATAACGAGTGCTGTGCCAGGTGTTGGAACTGTCGTTACTCCATGCCAGTGTACTAGCAAGTCATAATAAATGTGGAAGTGTCTACAACAAGCAGGAACATACCTGGAAACTGACTTTGTTATTTTTTTTCCCCTTTTTGGTTTTTTTGAGACAGGACCTCACTCTGTAGCATAGCTCAGGCCGGCCTAGAACTCATGATCCTCCTGCCTCAGCTTCCTGAATGTTGAGACTGTAGATGTGAGGCACAGAGCTAGTAGTTCCTTTCTCATTTTTCTTTTCTTACTTTTCTTTTTTCTTGGTTTTTACAGACGGGGTTTCTCTATGTAGCTTTGGAGCCTGTCCTGGAACTATCTCTGTAGACCAGGTGTCCTCAAACTCATAGAGATCCGCCTGCCTCTGCCTCCCTAGAGCTGAATTCTATATCTGGTTTTTGTTGTTTTGTTTTGTTTTTTGAGACAAGAGTCTCACTATGTAGCTCTGGCTGTCCTGGAACTCATTATGTAGATCAAGTCAACCTAAAACTCACAGAGACCTGCCTCTCTCTCCCAAGTGCCACACGCCTGGCCCCTCCTCCTTTTTGTGTTTGTGCATGAACATGAGTGGGGTAAGTGCACACACCCATGGGTGTGCGTGCTAAGGCCAAAGCAGGACATCAAGTGTCTTTCTCTCTCACTCTATACTTTGCTGTCTTTAGGTGGGGGTCTGTTGAGTAAGGAACTGGAAGCTTGCTGTTTTGTCTAGGCTGGCTGGCCAGTGAACTCTCAAACGTCTCAGTCCCACCACAATGGGGTTACAGGCATGCACAGCTATACCTAGCTTTTTACATTGGTACTGGGGCTTCCAACTCCTGTCTTTCCTCATTTTTAAAGCACAAGGGCTTTTACCCCAGCCCCTCCCACCCCTAGAATCCCAAAATATCTCCAACACATTTTACCAAATAGAGAGGTCTGATTTCCAAGTGCAAAACACTGCAGGAAGTGTGACGCTGTCTCAGCTCTTCTTTGGAGGCAGTGATTTTAATTAGGTAAGCATTTAGCTGGTATCAAGCACTCTGGGAATGGAGTGCTATTTGGGACAGGAAGAAGGGTGCATGAAGAAGGGTCATGTACCAGGCTTTTTCTTTTGGGCCATCAACCAGCTCCCAAATCATAACACGGAGGCTTATTATTAGTTTTGAATGTTCAGCCTAACTTAGGCACATTTCTGGCTAGCTCTTAAATTAACTTATTTCTCTTTATCTACCTCTTGCCTTGGTGATTTTTATTTTTATTACCTTTTTTACTTTTGTATATCTTACTTTCACTGCTTCTGTGTATCTGGCTATTTGGCTAGCATCTGCCTGACTTCTTGCCCCAGGTATGTCCCTCCTTTTCTCCTCCTCCACTCATTCTCTTTCTCCTTGAGCCTAGATTTCTCCCATTTATTCTATCTGGTAGCCTCGTCTATTCCTCTCTCTGCCTAACTATTGGCAGTTCAGCTTTTTATTAGACCAATCAGGTGCCTTAGGCAGGCAAGGTGAAACAAATGCAATGTACCTTTACACAGTTAAACACATATCCTTACATTGTTAAACAAATGCAACATAAGCAAAAGTAACACACCTTTACATAGTTAAAGTAACATTCTGCAGCATAAACAAATGTAACACATCTTTGCCTAGTTGAAATAATATTCTACAACAGGGTCAGGTGCCCTTAGTTCTGATACTCAGTAGCCACTGTGGAGTCAGAGTTATCATGACCTCTTGGAAAAGTTTGAAGCAGCCTTTCTGTCCACTAAGGTCTCCCAATCTGACTGCACATGTCCATTGTCTTTCCAGCCAAACAAAGAAACAAACAAAACCATATTCAAATGGAGGGTGTATATAGACATAAACCTTCCATCTCCTACTACAGAATACATGGATTATGGGTGATGCATCTGTGTTCATAAGCCTGTGCTTTGGTATATAATGAGGGCAAGCAGGCGGGTGCTGGGTGCTTCTGGAGTTCACATGAGAGGAAGGTGGCCCCACCCCCTGCCTACACTCTTCACAGGCTGTGGAGAACTTCATCTACTCCTGCGCTGGCTGCTGTGTGGCTACATACATCTTGGGCATCTGTGACAGACACAATGACAACATCATGCTGAAGACCACCGGGCACATGTTTCACATAGATTTCGGCCGCTTCCTGGGCCACGCCCAGATGTTTGGCAATATCAAGAGGTAGGTGGCCTCCTATGTGGTGGGCAAGAGTGATTCAGAGCTGGGCATGAGAAGCAAGTGGACCCTCAGAGCCCTGACCCTGGGTGAGCAGCTCCAAAGGAGAGGAGACTGATCAGGAGCTCAAGTTTGTGCAGAGCTTGTGGAAGGTGAGGCTCAGCTGATCACATGACCTGGGGCTGAGGATTGCGCTTCAGTGGGAACGCAGTTGGGTAGCTGGGAGAAGGTGTTACTAGCTCCCAGGTCAGAACGCATCACGAGGGTTGAAGGAAAACAGCCCCTGGTGGAGCTTACAAAGCGACCTTCCTTCTTCATATTGACTATCTCTACCTCTATGCTTCCCTTGGCCCAGGGACCGTGCCCCCTTTGTCTTCACCTCGGACATGGCGTACGTCATCAACGGGGGTGACAAGCCTTCCAGCCGCTTCCATGATTTTGTTGACCTTTGCTGCCAAGCCTACAACCTCATTCGCAAGCACACCCACCTCTTCCTCAACCTTCTGGGTCTGGTAAGGAGTTCATCTCTTTATGACTTTCCTTCTTATTACCTGGCTCCATCTTTAACTGCCCCAGATTGTTCCCAAGGATTCCTGAAGATCCACTTCTCCCAATTGTGGCGCCTGTCTTCCTTAAAGGCAGAGACCCAACTACTAGAAACTGTGATGCCTGACCCCTCATGTAGCCTCTCAGTGCCTGTGGCCTGCTAACCAATGCCCACGGCATCTGTCTGTAACCCTGAAGGATCATGGTGCCTAGTACAGAAAACCTTGTCTCAGGGAGAAAGGAAGCCATGCTTCGCTCTTGTTTACAGGCAACCCTCCTTTCTTCTAGATGCTGTCCTGTGGAATCCCTGAGCTTTCCGACCTGGAGGACCTCAAGTATGTGTATGATGCCCTGAGGCCTCAGGACACAGAGGCCAATGCCACCACCTACTTCACAAGGTAACACACAGCACAGACCAGTACTGCTGCCCACTCCAGTAGTGCACAGGCTGCTAGGCTGGCAGGAGCGGGCTGGCAGTGGGCAAGGCTTAGCCCAAACGGCAGGGCCAGGACTTGGGCCTCCTAGCCCAGTTGTCTTGGTAATCATTTTGTTTCTGTCTGCATTCTGGGGCTAATATATATATATATGTAGAGCTACTATCATCTCTATTTTTATTTTTATTTATTTATTTATTTATTGGTTTTTTTTAAAGAAAAAAGGGTTTCTCTGTTTGGCCCTGGCTGTCCTAGAACTTGCTCTACAGACCAGGCTGGCCTTGAATTCAGAGATCTGCCTACCTCTGCCTTTCAATTGCTGGAATTACAGGTGTGTATCACCACTGCTTGGCTGTTATCTGGGTTCCTACCAGATCCCTACCAGAGACTTGGTCTAGGAGGCAGTGTGGAAGCTCAATTTTATAATAGGTTCTATCTATCTATCTATCTATCTATCTATCTATCTATCTATCTATTCATTCATTCATTCATTCATTTATTTATTTATTTATGTTTTTTCAGAATAGGGTCTTTCTGTGTAGCCCTGGCTATCCTAGAACTTGTTCTATAGACCAGGCTAGCCTTGAAAGAGCTCAAAGATCTACCTGCCTACACTGGGACTAATGGAGTGTGGTCGCACACCCGATTTATGATATATTTTAACTCTTTTGGCCAGACCCTTCCCCTTCAACCAGACATCACTTAGAAGTTAGTCTTTTCGATCAGTGCTTGGTGTGGCCCTAGGATTCCATTTGTTAGTACTTAAGACATTGACCATCCAGAGTTCCCGCCTACCTTGTTTTGAGTGTCTTTGGCAGGACGAATAAGAACTCAGGATTCACAAATTCCATAAGATAATTGTGTCAGTCATGTACTTTGTTACACTATGACACTGGGAACATAGTTGATCTGGTAGCTAATTTCAGGACTCAGAGCCGGGGATGGTAGCACACACCTGTAATTCTAGTACTTAGGAAGGTGAGACAGGAGGATCACCATGAATTTGAGGCCAGCCTGGGCTACATATTGAGATCTTGTCTACTCCCATCCTCCCACCCCCCCAAATCTCAGGACTTTGGCGATATCTGGTTGCATAGCTTTCACGGCAGAGGGAGGTTGGGCCCGTGGTTACATCCTTGGTTTCCCATCCTACACAAACAGGTTGATTGAGTCCAGCCTGGGTAGCGTCGCCACGAAACTCAACTTTTTCATTCACAACCTGGCTCAGATGAAGTTCGCAGGCTCAGATGACCGTCTTACCCTTTCCTTTGCACCCCGAACACACACTCTCAAGAGTTCTGGGCGCATCACTGATGTCTTCCTCTGCCGTCATGAGAAGATCTTCCACCCCAGCAAGGGCTACGTAAGTGTTTGCTCCACCCTTGGGGTTAACCCTTTCTCCATACCTTCACAGGCCTGTTCCCTCACTTAAGTGGCCTGGATAGGCTCAGGAAGCCGAACTGGTTTGTAGTTCTGTGAGACACGTGTCCTGTGAGACACAGGGAGGAAGTCTCTGCTTTCAGGTTCCCGCCTGTGTGCAGCCTACCCTTTTTCTCCACTGGAGACTCTGTGGAGACCTTTTTCCTTCCGGAAAGTACCACACACGCACGCACGCACTTCCACTCCCCTCCCATCCCCTCTTAGGCAGGTGGTCAGGCGGGTGTACTCTGAGTTTCGGCTTTGCAGATATATGTGGTGAAGGTGATGCGAGAGAACGCTCATGAGGCAACTTACATCCAGAGGACGTTTGAGGAGTTCCAGGAACTGCACAACAAGCTGCGCCTGCTCTTCCCATCTTCTTTCCTGCCCAGGTAGCCCCCCCAACCCCCAATCCTCTTGAACTGAAAGAGATGGGGGAGGAACAGGGATGGAGCTAGGACCAGTGTTTCAGAAAGAACCCTTTGAAATTGAGGATCTACCTGCTTTACCCTGCCTGGGAGCGGGGTTGGTGATAAGAGCGCCCCCTGCTGACTATTATCGCCAGATAGCTCAACAGCCTTGCTCTAGCCTTGGGGAGAAAAAAAATTAAACATGGGGGCACTAGCCAGCCAGAAAGCCAGCCAGAAAGCAAGCCAGCTAAGCTGAAAGCAGGGGCACTGGGTGAAGCCGAACATGACTTAGAGTTTATAATTTATCAAAGAATTATAGTGATAAAGTGTGACACACATTCAGACTTGGAAGGGAAGGACCTTTGACACCTACAACAAGAATGAGCCTAAATGAAATATGCCCGTAACGAGAAGATAAAACTCCATGATTCTACTTACTGGATTCCCCCAGAATAGTCAGGGCCCTGGAGACTGAATGCAGGATCAATGGTTGAGGTTCAAGAGGTGTGATGCTTTAGTTCCGCAGGATGAAGAGTTCTAGACCTAGCTAGCTTCTGGTGATGGTTATGCAGATGGTGACTGTATTCGATGCCACAGAACCGTACCCAGAAGTCTTTAAATGCTTGATGATTAAAATGTTGAAAATGTCTGGGGTCCCAGGAAGAATGTGTGTGTGTAGAAAAAGAGAGAGACAGAAATGGACCAACACAGGCACAGACATATGAACAGACTGGAGAATCTGGTAGCAGTCATGGAGGCAAGGGTGGCCCAGAAGAGAAGCAGCTATAGAAATGCAAATGAAATGCCCCATATCTTCACATCCTCTCCCCCATCCCTGTGTCCCTTGTCTGCATGTCATTCCAGCTTCCCTAGTCGCTTTGTGATTGGCCGCTCCCGGGGAGAGGCAGTGGCCGAGCGGCGGAGGGAGGAGCTAAATGGTTACATCTGGCACTTGATTCATGCAGCCCCGGAAGTGGCTGAGGTGAGTGAGTGGCTGGGGGTGGGGGGATGTGAGCGGAGGGGACCTGAATCCTGGGGAAGCCATCAGGAGTCTGGAGAATGACCAGTGCCTGGCCTACTGAGGATGAGCAAGCACACGTCCATGGTGGATCGAGCCTCAGGCCTGGGTTTTGATTTCATTTCCTGTGCTTATTAGAAACATTCTCCAGAGACAGGCTTGTGTTTCAGCCTCAGGCTAACTCAGTCGTCTCCCCAAGCTGATGTGTTGATGGGAGGATGGAGAAGAATTTAATTATTTACTTACCTACTTATTTACTTATTTTTGTTCACTTTGGTTTTTGAGATGTGGTCTCACTCTCACTAAGAACTCTCTTTGGAGACTAGGCTAGCCTTGAACTTGTAACCATCTTCTTCCTTTCATTTCTTGAATGTTGAGTATACATACAGTGATTTGTTCCCAACCCACCCAACCATTGGCTATTTTTCTTTCTTTCTTTAATTACTTTATTTTGTGTGCATTTGCATTTTGCCTGCATGTATGTCTGTGTGAGGGTGTCAGGTCCCCAGGAACAGGGGCTACAGACAGTTGTGAATGCCCATGTGGGTGCTGAGAATTGAACCCAGGTCCTCAGTGCTCTTCACCCTGAGCCATCTCTTCAGCCCTGGCTATTTTCTCCTTAAAAAAACAAAGCAAAAGTGTGTGTGTGTGTGTGTGTGTGTGTGTGTGTAAATAAAAGGAACCCTTCCTGGGCCATGTCTTACTGAAGAGTGGCCCCCATTTTCTGATCTGTTCCAGTGTGATCTGGTATATACCTTCTTCCACCCCCTGCCCCGGGATGAGAAGGCTTCAGGCCCCGGCTCAGTTCCGAAGTCCTCAGGTACAGTTCCTTCCTGGTGGCAGTCCTGCTGAAACACATCCCCACCTCTTTGTCAGCTTCCTTTCGTGTTCAGTTGCTTACTTGCTGAGGACTCTGATTTTCCATTCAGGCTTTGGTGTCCACCAGATCTGTGGCTGAGTTCCCTAGGGGATGGATATTTATTTAGTGGTTACCCCCCTCAGACTGGGCACACTCATCCCAACCCAGCTCTCCATTGCATTCCAGCCCACATAAGTATCAGAAACCTGACAGGTTGGGGTAGGACTTCAGGAAGGAAGTAGAAATGTCTGCCTGGCACCAGTCAGGGGCACTTCTGGCCTATGGATCTTTCT
Source organism: Bramus lutescens (assembly GCA_001685075.1). Classification (NCBI taxonomy): domain Eukaryota; kingdom Metazoa; phylum Chordata; class Mammalia; order Rodentia; family Cricetidae; genus Bramus; species Bramus lutescens. Next base: position 41,578 of record LOEQ01002352.1, on the reverse strand, counting down.
CAGTTTCTTTTATCCCTACAGATGGGACTTGGGCCCGGCCTGTTGGGAAGGTTGGTGGGGAGGTGAAGCTGTCCATCTCCTATAAAAACAACAAACTCTTCATCATGGTGATGCATATTCGGGGCTTGGTAAGTGTAAGCACAGCCCTCGCTGGGTCCATCATCTTTCTGCTGGTAGCTTTTGGGTGAGTCAGTTCTCTGCTCCCAGATAACGAGAGCAACCACAGATGTTTACTGAGTCTCCACCACAGGCTGCCCGTGCCAGGCCTGTGGTTGACCAGGCGATTCAAGACACAGCTGCTTGCTTGCTGTGGTCTACGTGGTGGTATCCTGAGTACTGTGATCCTCTTTATAAGAAGCTGGTGGTGCCTCCCTCCAGGGGTTGCTGTGGGCATGAACTGAGATAATCCATGTGATGCACTTGCCTTTCTGAGTAGTAGTGTTGCTATGGTAATTCTGGTTTTATAAAAGAGAGGCCTAGGGCATTTGCTACCTGGTTATAGTAATAGATAAATATAGATAGGTGAGTCTGACAGGGCAGCCACTGGACTTCCTTCAGGCATATTCAAGGCAGTATATAATTAATTTTGGCACAGGTTCTAAGATCATCATGAAGGGGAAAGGAACATTTGTTGAACATTTATAATGTGTAGTGTCTGATGTTGCTTATTTTGAAGTTTGGAACACCAAGTCATAGCAGAAGCACGTACTTTGAAGTCAAAGAAAACTTGGTTTTGCCAAGCAGTGGTGGTGCCCGCCTTTAATCCCAGTGCTTGGGAGGGAGAGGCAGGTAGATCTCTGCAAGTTCGAGACCAGCCTGGTCTACAGA
>LOEQ01002352.1:29295-40158 GCA_001685075.1 Bramus lutescens | reverse complement strand
GAATACTGAAAATACTGTATACATAATAAATAAATAAATCTTTAAAAAAAAGAATGAGTTTTTGTCTAAGAATGAGTTTGGAGACCATGGGATGGTTGGACCCAGGCTCTAAAACCAAACAAAAACTAGAGCAGAGTCAACCTGACTGAATCAGGTCAGTGGGCCCTGAGCAAGCCACCTCTTTTCTCTGACTCACGCCTCTACCTGATAGCACTTACAAGGTACCAAATAACAAGACAGCGTGGAGAGCAGATGCCTGGTGACTTGATGGTTCATTAAAACTATATTACACGCCAGGCATAGCAATGCATTCCTTCCTTTAATCTCAGCACTCAGGAGGCAGAGGCAGGTGGATAATCTCTTGAGTTTGAGTTCAGCCTGATCTATGTAGTGAGCTCCAGGACAGCCAGGGCTATGTAGAGACCCTGTCTCAAAAAAACCCAAAACTGAAAAATTATGTGTGTGTGTGTGTGTGTGTGTGTGTGTGTGTATGTTTAATGTAATCATGGTAGATCTTTTTATCAGAATGTAATGAGCTAGAAAGCAGATTTAAAAGATTGGGTGTGCCCTACACCAAGCTGAAGGGTGAAGGCGAGAGAATCTAGATCAGAGTGTGGCTTCAGGGATGACTAGGAAGTGGAAGATACTGTGGGATCTTCATCCTCTGTTTCATCCCATTATAGCAGCCGCTCCAGGATGGGAACGACCCTGATCCCTATGTAAAGATTTACCTCCTTCCTGACCCTCAGAAGACCACAAAGAGGAAAACCAAAGTGGCTCGGAAAACCTGCAACCCTACCTACAATGAGATGGTGTGTGGAAAATGGGGTGTGGTGTGGTGGGGGGTTGGGTAGACAGACAGGATAGCGCAGGGGCTGGCAAACCTGTTTTGGTTTTTTTGAGACTCAAACTCCATATATAACCAAGGCTGGCCTCGAATTCCTGATCCTCCTGCCCCCACCTCCTGAGTGCTGGGATTTTAGGCTTGAGCCACACAGCACCTGGCAACAGACTGTCCGTTCTTATAAATTTAGTTGTATTGGAGCAAGTAATACTTGCTGATTTAGATGCTATGACTGCTTTTTTGTTCAGTGGTGGCCTTGAGAATTTTGGTACGGACTGTACTGTTTTTTTAAATACTTGCTTTATTTGTGTGTAAATGTGCCCATGGGTCCCAGAAGATTGAGTCTGATCCTCTGGAGCTGGAGTTATAGGTGATTTTGAGCTTCCAGACAACAGAACCTTTTTTTTTTTTTAAATGTACATTGGTGTTTGGGTTGCATGTATGTCCGTATGAGGGTATTGGATCCACTGGAACTTGAGTTACAGACAATTGTGAGCTATTATGTGGGTGCTGAGGGGCTTTTTGTTTTTCAAGACAGGGTTTCTCTGTATCACATCTCTGGCTGTCCTGAAAGTCGTTTTGTAGACCAGGCTGGCCTTGAACTCACACAGATCTCCCTGCTTTTGCCTCCCAAGTACTGGGATTAAAGGTGTACACCACCATGTTGGGCAACAACCACTGCTCATAGCTGCTGAGCCATCTCTCCAGGCTGACAGCAAGCACTCTGAACTAGTGAGGTGTTTGATGGAGCCTCCACATGTTATAAAGCCTAACACAGTGTACCACCTTCCCCTCTATGTAAAAACTCTCAAACCCTGAGGATTATGATCCTCAAGGTGGGGTTTAGGCCCTCATATGTGAGGAGGGGAGCTTTCTGACCTATATGGAGTTGCCACGGACCACCCCAGTTGGCTATGGGGGGTCCCTGGGACAAGGGTCCTTGAAGGCTAGATGGGTAAGGATTTGGCAGTGACAGACAGAAACAAATGCAGAGGCAGTTTGAATCTGAGTGTATTTTACAGCTTTCAAGCAAGGATTTTTATATATAATGAGACAAGTGTTAAAATTCTTAAAAGATGTGTTTAGTGAAGCAATCAAGGATAGAACAGATGACATCATTGTCACTTGGCACAGTAAAGCACAAAAGCATCAGAGGCTAACAGCACATTTCCAAGATCAGGTTAATAAATGTTTATGATTGGTTATTGTTTAATAACTAGTATCTAGTTTTTGTAAATCTTCAAGGTATAATTTTAAACTTTGATTCTTTTATTTAAGGCTTTCTTTACTATATACCTAAGCCCACTTCCGATGACGTACATACAGCCATATGAAATTTTATCATTGGGAAAGTTTTTATCGTTGTACTATTTTGTAATTTTTACAAATGATTTATGAAGTAAAGCACTGGTTATTCCGGAGATAAGGTCATAGGTAGTGACCTTATCTCAAGGGATGGTTTCTTACCCATATTCCTCACTTAAAATCTCAGCCTAGGCTATCAGGAACATCTTGTAAATATGGAAAGGGAATAGAAGAAGATAAAACAGATAGGTTGCCATGAGAACTACCGCTCAATATTTCGCTCCAGCCAAGAGTTTCACAACCGGTTCCAGGAGGCCTCCTTCTTCTGAAGTTTTTGCCTCAATCTGTGGAACTTGTCACACAGACTCTACTGGGGTTGGTGTGTCATAGAGGATGGCAGACTCCAGTAAACATAATCCCAGCATTTGGGAGGCAGAGGCAGGAGTATTGTCAGGGCCAGGCCAACCTGGGCTGCGTTTACACCATCTTAAAGAAACAACCCAGGTGCTGGGCAGTGGTGGCACATGTCTATAATCCTAGCACTTGGGAGACAGAGGCAGGCAGATCTCAATGAGTTCAAGGCCTGGTCTTGAGTTCCAGGACAGCCAGGACTACACAGAGAAACCCTGTCTCGAAAAAAACAAAAGCAAAACAACAACAAACAAACAAATGAAAAACGAAAAAGGAGGGAGGGAAGGAAGGAACGAAGGAACGAACGAACGAACCAACCAACCAACCAACCAACCAACCAACCAACCAACCAACCAACCCACCCCAGGGACTGGTCATCTCTGACTTCCTGGTGGATGCCCCTACCCTGTATCACTTCCCTGTAGATTACCCTGCCCTGTCTCACATTCTCCCTCTTTTCCCAATGCCCATGTTTGCAGTTGGTGTATGATGGGATCCCCAAGGGAGACCTACAGCAGCGGGAGCTCCAGCTGAGCGTGCTAAGTGAGCAAGGATTTTGGGAGAACATGCTCCTTGGGGAGGTGCACATTCGCCTTCGGGAGCTGGACCTGGCCCAGGAGAAGACTGGCTGGTTCGCACTGGGATCTCGGGGTCATGGAACCTTATGAGCCCAGTCATGGCCCAGGCCTGCAGCTGCTGCCCAGAGCTGGGGGAGAAGTGACTCCCCTGCCTGACTCCTTTGCTAGGAAGGGGTGCAGCCCTCGGTGGCCTTCCCCGTGGTCCAGGTGGACCTGACCTCGGTGAGGGCCTGGAAGAGTCCGGTGAGGGGCTGGAAGAGTCTGGCGCTCTCCCCTGCCCCTTCCTCAGCGGACTGCACTTGGGTTGGTTGTGGGGAACGGGCCCTAGGAAGCTGTGGGGTCGCAGCAGAGTCTTAAGTTTACCTTGTGTCAAGGGAGCAATGCCTGCTTTGGGGTGTGTGGAGCGCGAGCTATATGAAGTAGCACTTGGGAGAGGGTGGGTGGATATTTTATTTTAATTTTTAAAAAATGAAATAGTAATGTTGTCCTAGCTGGGACAGGAAGCCTTGTGAGAGGGGGCATACCATGCCTCAGAAGGCAAGAGAGGACTATTTGGGTTTTTTTGTATGATGAAAGTTCTTATTGGACTTTTTCCCAGGGCTTTTTGGGGTTTGTTTTCTAGCTATAGGAAATGTTGGGGAGGGGCCTGGTAGGTCCTCAGTGAAGCCCTCCCTCTCTCAGGCGCACTGGGGAAGGGTGGGGAAGACTCACTGACTGCTGGGCTGAGGCCCTCCCTGGGCTGTCTGATTTTGCCTCCAAAGGAGAGCAGTGTGATACCTACGTGTGTAAGGAAGGGCCTTCCGTGTCAGGGTTCCGCCAAGGACCTGTGTTCAGGGACCCATGCTCTTTAGGGCAGAATTTTCCTCTCCTCCTCCCCTGCTGGTTGGATTTGACCCTAATGTCATCCTCTCCCCTTTGCTCCTCTAATCTCGCAGTCCTCTGCGGGTCCTGGTGGATACACTGGGGTGCTCCTATGCCCCATCTTGTTTGATGGGACAGAATGCTGCCGACCCTTAGCTCTGGGCCACGCCTCTAGAGGGCAGGTGCGTTGTGGCCACTTGCTGCATAGTTTCTGGAATATGTTCCCTGAGACCTTCTACTATTTTCTCTCCCAAACCCTGTTTCTCTCACACTTCAAAAGGGATTTCATTGTGTAGGGTCACAAAGCTGTGTACCCCATCCGCAGCGAAGAGGGCTGGAAAGAATGAAGACTGCTCAGTGCAGTTGTTCTTTCTGGCTGTCTTCCTGGCCAGAAGGCGACTGGCCTGGAGCAGCATACTCTTTAGAAAACAAACAGTGGCTGGAGAGATAGCTCAATGGTTAAGAGCACTGGCTGTTCTTCCAGAGGACCTGGGTTCAATTCCCAGCACCCGCAGGGCAGCTCACAATTGACTGTAACTCCAATTCCAGGGGACCTGACACCCTCACACAGACATACATGCAGGTAAAACACCAATGCACATGAAATAAAATAAATTACTTAAAAAAATGATTATATCAACACATCCTTCTTATGTGGTGCTAGGGATTGAACCCAGGGCCCTTTAAGTGCTGAGTAAGCTCTCGACCCCCAAGCTGTATCCCCAGCAGACCTCGTACCCTTATTCTGCACCAGATGAATTTAAAATCCACTTGAGTTTCTCTCCAAGGAGTTGTCGTATTTAAAAAGTGAGGGATAGTGACTCAGTTTAACTTTTTTGGTTTTTCTTTTTTTGAGACAAGGTCTCACTATGTAGACTAGGTTGGCTTGAACTCATAGAGATCTGCCTGCCCCTGCCTCTGCAGGGCTGGGATTAAAGGGGAATAACTTCTTAAGCAGGAGTTAGCTGATGAGGGAAAAGGGCTAGCAAGGCTGCCATCAGTGGTTTCTCTGTGACTCTAGTACTGGAGAGCGAAAAGCTCCATTCACTGAAGCCACATGGAAGTAAGAAAGGTTCTGTTTGTTTTGTTTATGATCAAGGATATATAGCCCAGGTTGGCCTCATACTTATATGTAGATGAGGATAACCTTGATCTACTTGCCTTCAACCACCTAGGTGCTAAGATTAAAGGCATGAGCCACCACGTCCATTCATTTTTTTTTTCCTTAATTAGAAATGCCAGGTCAGTGGGTAAGGGCACTTGCTCGTTAATTAGAAATGCCAGGCCAGTGAGATGGCTCAGTGAATGGGGGCATTTACCTCGTCAACTTAAGTTTGATCACTGAGACCTTCAAGATGGCTGGAGAAAACCAACTTCCACAAGTTGTTTTTTGGCTTCCAGATACATTACACATCATGTCCACCTCCCCCCCCACACACATAAATAAGACAATTTAAAAATGCCAAGGATAAACCGGGCTGCAAAAGGCAGGAGACTGAAGAGGGAAAGCAGTGGAACCTTCCGGGTGTTTGGACCATAGATGAGCTACTGGCTTTTTGCCTGTAGCTCATTTTATTTTGACCCTTTATGCCCCTGACTTAAAGAGGTCTATGTACTGTACCCACTTCCCACATCCCTTGTATCTTCTACTTTCTCTGGAGTTGTATTTTCTAATAAATGACATTTGAGAAAACAAAGCTACCATTATTAAAGATTGGTTGGTGTGTGAGTGTTTAGAATAAAGCATCGGGTGTGTGCTTATGTGCACTAGTGCACGACATGGACATTTATCAATTGTCAGCTGCTTGCAATCAAAGCTTCAGGGCAAAATCTCTGCTTCAGCAGGCCTGACAGGTCACGCTCAGCCACTGTTCCCACATGCCAATTAAAGGGATAGTGGTAATGAAAAGCAGGGGCGTGGCCACATTAGAAAGAGTATAAAGGAGACCTGTGAGAGAGGTGGGGGGCAAGAGGTATGCATAGTTAGGCTGTCTTGGTCAAGGTGTGATCCCATCTCTCATGGTCTCGGCTGGAGTCTTGCAAGGCACTCCAATAAATTGTTACATATTGGTCCTACTGTCCAGACATGATTCCTACAAGATGACCTGCTCCTGGGTGCAACGTTTCCATCATTGACAACTGGCATCATCATTGACGACTTCCATCATCTTGGGGAGTTCCAGGCTAGCCTTGGCTACACGTTCTGAAAGGAAAATAAAAAACTAAACAAGAATAGTTAAAAAAAAATAGTTTGAAAGCGCTTGTTTGAGTCATTCCCTATGAGTTTGTAAATTCGTTAGGGATCAAAACAGGATAACAAAAGACTTAGAAACAGCCTCAGTTGAAAGTTGGCAGAAAATTTGACCATGCAGTATAAGTATTTCCATTGCACATACATTTTAGGTTAATGATTATGATTGACAGCATGTCAGGAGCATCAAGCTGTCCAAACTTCTCTAGAATACGTTTTAAAGCATGGCAAGGGGACGGTGACATAGGTCTTTAATCCTAGCACCCAGGAGGCAGAGGCAGGGGGATCTCTGAGTCCGAGGCCAGCCTGCTCTACAAAGTGAGTTCCAGGATAGCAAGAGTTACACAGAGAAACCCTGTATGGAAAAAGTAAAGCAAGCAAAGGAATAAACAAAAAAGTTCTTAAAGTAAAATATACTTGTTTATACATGTATTCTCTAGCTGACTGGTACCCAATCCTTTTTCATTAAAGAGTAGCATTGTTTGGAGTATACATTTTTGTTGCACATTTGTTTTTCTTTGCTTAAAGGAGATAATCATGAGGTTAGAAAGATGTCAAAGCAGTTAAGAGCACTTGCAGCTCTTGCAGAGAAGCTGGGTTTGGTTTCCAGCACACATATAATAGTTTATAACCATTTGTAACTCTAGTTCCAATGGCTCTGGTGCCCTCGTCCAGCCTCATGGGCTCCTGCACACACATGGCACATATACATACATGCAGATAAAACATCCTTGGGCCCATCACAGACAGGCTGCTGCAGAGGGTGCTGGGGATAGCTCCACGTCTTCCAAGTCCTAGCTTGGCTCAAGAGGCAGCTGAGATGAAGGTCATGATGGTGACCGGGGATAGATGGGTGTGGTGGGTGCTTTTGGAGGAAGTGACCTTGAGACAGGTTTACCACTCAACTTGGACTCACCTCCCTGTTGCACTACTGCAGTGGCCCTGTGACCCCACAGATGCTGTCTTGTGATCATTCCAGTTTGCAGACACCAGCCCAGGCATTCTTCCCTTCAGTTCATTTTGTTGTTATCCTCCTGTCTACTGTGAGCACTGGGGGTGTGACTGTTGGTAGTGACAGTCCTGCGAGTTTAGTTGGGAATGACCCTGCTGTCCTCTGGTGTGGCTATTGCGTGGTGACTACTCCTTTGTCCTTGGCTGTGGTTGCCTGAGCTGTCCATGGGAAGCCCCACACCTAGGGTCCAAAGATACTAAAAATATAGTGGGGTCTTACCTGGGGAGGGCATTGTGTATGCACAGGTGCTGTGGTAGCTTGAATGAGAATAGACTCATATGTTTACATACTCAGTCCCCAGTAGGTGGGACCATTTGGGAAGGAGTAGAAGGTGTGGCCTTGTTGGAGGAGGTGTGTCACTGGCAGTGGACTTCAAGGATTTTCTGATTTTCTCTCTTGTGCTTGTGGATCAGCTACTGCTGCAGCACCTGCCTGCCTGCTGCCACGCTTCCCACCATGGTGTGTAGTTTTACCTTCACTGCAGTGGCTGTGCTTTCAACTAGCCGCCTGACCACTAGTGCAGTAGCCTGGGGGTGTAGTGATATTTAGTTTGTAATCTAACAGATAAAGCATGCCTGAAGAGCACGGTGCAGAGCTAAGCCACTAGTAGCAATAGTGGCTCACACCTTTAATCCCAGTATGTAGGAGTCACATGCCTTTAATCCCAGCACTAGGGACATGGAGATAGGAAGGGATATGGCTGGGCAGAGAGAGGACTATAAGGCAGGAGACAGGAGCCCAGGCAGTCTGAGAACGCAGTCTGAGGATTTGTAGAGAGAGAATCACCCCTTTGGTCTGAGCATTGGTACAAGTAAGAACTCTAGTGGCTGGCCGCTCTCCTTCTCTAATCTTCAGCATTAACCCTTATATCTGACTCTGAGTTTTTATTATTAAAATCAATTAGAATTTGTGCTACATGGGGGGAGTTCTGTTCCCTCAGACAATGACTCTATCACTGTTACTAAAAATAGTTCTAACTAAATCTCTATCATTCTAATAAAACTCAAGATTCAAAGGCTAGGGTGAAAACCTGCAAGCTCAGAAAACTGGAATACTAACTGGCTAACTTTCTCTCTTTGTTAGTGCCTCTGGAATTCACTCCCTTCCACGATGCCCCAACTAAAAAACCCCACACTAAACTCCTCCCTGCTACTTCCTGTCAACCAGTTGCGAATTCTCCCTCTCTGAGCCCAGGTTAATTTTATTTAATTAATGCAAATGCACCACACCTTTAGACAGTTAACAAATGCAGCACAAATGTAATAATCCATATATCATTAATATTCTGCAACATAAACAAATATAACACATTTTTGCCTAATTAAAATAATATTCCACAACTATAATGGTCATGGACTCTAACCCTCTGAAAGTGTAAGTCTCAAATGCTCCCAAAAGTTTTCTTGGTTATGGTGTCTCTTCACAGCAATAGAAAAGTAACTGAGGAAGAAAGCCCATCTCTTTCAGGCATCCTGCAGACCAGCGATGGGCTCTTTGAAGGGCTGGCTTACTGTTTCTGTTGCTCTGATAAACTACACTGATCAAAGCAACCTAAGAGTTTATTTTAGCTCACAGTTCAATGAACAGTCCCTTAAGATGGGGAGGTCAAGGCCACAGGAAATTGAAGCAGCTGGTCACGTGTCTGCAGTCAGAAAAAGCGATGGATGCAGGTGCTCGGGTGGCTTCCTCTGCACACACAGTCTAGGATCCCAAGCTTAGGAAAGGTCCCACCCGCAATCATGTTGAGTCTTTCCACGTCAATCAGGATTATCTCCCACAGGCATTCCCAAAGGCCCACCTCCTAAGTGATAATAGATTCTGTCAAGTTGATTAACGGGGATGTCACAGAGGTTATTGAGTTTCCTGGGTAACTAAAAGTAGGTCAAACTCTGGGAGGGTTTAGGAAAAGCAGGCTCCTCCTAAATTCCAGGAGATTCCAGAGTCCTCTCCCTCCTTCACTTCCTATTTCCTTTGCTATCTCTGTCACACTCTCCCTTGTTTCCTCGCCCTAAGATTGACCACCCGCTTTCCTAGTTTCTCTTATGCCAGGTGAGGTTTCCAAAGTGCTGCAGTTGCTGATTGGGGGCTCCTTTCCGCCTTAGTTCCCTCTGAGGAGTGTGCAGCTGCCTCTGTGGCCTGGCTTGGAGTGGCCTGCTATAAAACTAGAACTTGTTCTTCTCTTAGGAACATTTTATTTTATTTTATTTTATATTGAGACAGGGTTTCTCTGTATAGCCCTGGCTGTTCTGGAACTCATTTTGTAGACTAGGCTGGCCTCAAACTCACAGAGATCCACCTACCTCTGCCTTCTGAGTGCTGAGACTAAAAGCATGCACCACCACCTGGCCTGGAACATTTATTTTCAAAAGGTCTGACAAAAAAACAAAAACAAAAACAAAACAAAAATAAAAAACAAACAAAAGTCTGACAATAGCCCTTTTGCCGTTGTCTACTCTCGTGTTCTCCTCTGCGATGGCCACTTTGGTCATTGTTCACTTTCACCCAATACACTGTATAGACCAGGTTGGCCTCCAACTGGCAGAAATCCTCCTGCCTCTTTCTCTAGAAGCTGGGGGCATAGGTATGTGCCACCGCACCTAGTATAGTGCTCTGTCTAGCTGGTCTTCTATTATTGCTGGGAGGAAACCACTGCCTCTGGGTCTAGCACACACACCAGGCTCTACCTATACCATTTCTACCATGCAGTCTTCAACATATACCCCTAACTGCTACTGTGAGTCTCAGACCCTCAGGGACCACCAGGTCATCACGAGGCAGCTGATGCACAATGGTTGGTCATGGCTGGGCCAGTTCTGTCTTGGTTCTTTGCTGCCTCATGGAGGCGTCTAGAAAACACAAATCCCTAGACTCCTCATACAGCAGAATGTTGGTTAGATGTCTCTGTACCTGAAATGGGGGAAATGGGGATCCCCAAAAATGACAGACTTTCTAGTCTCAGGTATGCATAACCCCAAGGTTAAGCTGCCTCAAATTCATGGTCACCAAAGCCACCACTGAGTCAGTGGTTCTGGGTCCTCCTTTGTCTCAAAAACTGGAAAAATGTTGATGGACAAGAAAGGATGAGTTTTGTTATAGAATATCTGTGTGTGTGTATGTGTCTTTTTGTTGTTGTTGTTTTTTGAGACAGGGTTTCTCTGTAGCTTTGGAGCCTGTCCTGGAACTAACTCTTGTAGACCAGGCTGTCCTGAAACTCACAGAGTTCCGTCTTCCTCTGCCCCCTACCCCAGTGCCGGGATTAAAAGTGTGTGTCATTACTGCCCGGCTTATTATAGAAATCTTAAGTATTTAATGTACAGAAAGCAATCAGAGCTCCTGTGTAGGATTACAGGAAAGATTTAAGACTTTGGGGCATAAGAAAAGGCAGCAGAAGGGAGTTGCCACTGAGCTGTTTGTCTAGAGGCTTTTTTTTTAATTGATATTTATTGAGCTCTACATTTTTCTCTGCTCCCCTCCTCTCCTCCCTTCAACCCTCCGCCAAGGTCCCCATGCTCCCAATTTACTCAGGAGACCTTGTCTTTCTCTACTTTCTACTTCCCATGTAGATTAGATCTATGTAAGTCTCTCTTAGTGTCCTCATTGT
>LOEQ01002352.1:4513-14731 GCA_001685075.1 Bramus lutescens | reverse complement strand
AAGAATCTGGATAGTATTCTAAGCTGTGATGGCTAGAATGCCTCTAGGGTAGTTGACCACTTCCACAAACAACACTGGTGACCTTCTCAGGGTCAGGTGAGGTGTCAAGACACAGACTACTCAAAGGACCAACGTGTGGATGACTTCAAGTTCACAGTATTACAGGAAGGCAGCCATGGAAACAAACAGCAGTCCCTGAATTTCTCAGACTCTGTCTTCTAGAATTTAGCCATCCAGATGGAAAATTTTTGTTTAAAAAAATGTTTTTGTGCTACGCGGTGGTGGCACACACAGGCAGATCTCTGTGAATTCGAGGTCAACCTGGTTTACAGAGCAAGTTCCAGAACAGCCAGGATTACACAGAAAAACATGGTCTCAAAATTTTTTCACCTGTTTTTATTTTATGTGCATGTATGCAAGTGTACATTTAAAAAAAATCTGCGTGTATGTAAGTGCACTGCATGCCTGGTACCTGAGGAGGCCAGAAGGTGCCTCTGGATCCCCTAGAACTAGAGATGTTTGTGCGCTGCCTTGTGAATACTGAGAACCAATCCTTTGGAAGAATGTAGTGATCCTTGAAAGATAGTTATTGACACAACATTGATAAAGCCAATTAAAACTTCTAAGTCCTTTTTATTGATTGCCAGACCAAGAAGTGGGCTTGTGCCCCTGGAAACTCTCCTGGTACCCAAACTCAGGATACAGAGTTGTTTTTTTTTAAATATTTATTGATTTATTATATATACAATATTCCGTCTGTGTATATGCCTGAAGGCCAGAAGAGGGCACCAGACCTCATTACAGATGGTTGTGAGCCACTATGTGGTTAATGGGAATTGAACTCAGGACCTTTGGAAGAGCAGGTAATGCTCTTAACCACTGAGCCATCTCTCCAGCCCTGATACAGAGTTTTTAAAGGGAGAAACCACAAAGATACATCAAAATGAGATGAAGGTCAGAGTAACCTTGAACTGTTCGCTCCTGCAGAGCACAGTAGTTATTTTGGACATAACTTGATGGTTATTTTGGTTAATATATCTGGACAACGGTCAATGCCATGTGTGGGGGGGTCTCTGCAAATGCCACAGTCACCAGAGTAACGATCCACGTGAGGCAACAAGGAAATCTAGTTCCTCATGACTCAGTAGTCCACGTTGGTTCAAACTTGTAGAGTCTGACCCTGGGCAGTTGATTGTTGGTATAGTTAAGTACAGCATAACTGGGAAAAAAGTGTGCTCAAGGAGGCATACTTACATTGAAACTCTTCTCAAAGTACGAGCTACCTCTTCCCTGGAGATGGGTTCTAGAGATAGGTAGGCTACCTGTGTTATCTGCAAGGTCTAGACGGGAGGATCTGGTGTGAGCTCAGTCACACAGATAGCACAAAGGTCACCTAGACTATTGGTTATTTCTGTTCCTGCTTGGGGGAGCTTGAAGGCTAGGTATGGCCTGGCCCTAAAGATAGCACAAGGATTAACTGGGCTATTAGCCACCTCCATTCCCAGCCTTCTGGGCCAAAAGCAGATTATACATCTCTTCCACTGAAGAGACAGGCTTTGTTGTCTCAGAAAAAAATTTCTTGTTTCTGTAGTGTTTATCTGTGAAGCCTAGGACCTTTGTGCTCCCAACAGGCATGGAAATCTCACAAGGCAGATGTGACTGTTGGGGGGAGTGGGAAGAGGTCTGAGAACTGTCTAAGCAAACCAAAAATGGATTCAGGACAGGATGACCTTTCCTTAGTCATTTTAGACTAGCAAGTGCTCTTAACTCCTAAGCTATCCCTCAGTTCTAATGTGTTTCCTACCAAGGTCTATAGAGATGTCGCAGCCGTTAAGAGCAGTGGTTGCTTTGCAGAGGACCCAGATTTGGTTCCCAGTGTTATGGGGGAGTACGAGATGAGCACTTAGATACAGATTATAGGCAACCAAAAATCTTTATTACAGCTGACCAGGACTATACTCATGTATCTGGGGGGCCCAGGGATAGCCTCAGTGTTTAGAGCACAGGATTTATGAAAGCAAAAACCATATCCCAGCATCTTGACTGACAGCTGCAGGGGGCACTTCACATAAGCAAGCAGTTTAACATAAGCTGAGTTAGCTGGGGCATCTTGACGTTGGGTTTCTAGAATAGAGTTGGGTAATTTTCCACGGATTCTCCATTAGCGAGATCAAATTCTAGCTAAAACTGAAATGGCCTCAACAAGAATACAAGATGGAGGAACCTCTGCACTGTCTTGTCCTGTCACAGCAGCACCCACATGATGGTTCACAACTGTCTGTCACTCCTGTTCCAGATGTGATGCCCTCCTTTACCTCTGTGGGCACCAGGCACACATGCAGTACACATACAGACATACAGACCAAGCACTCATGTGCATAAAATCTAAATAGAGGGAGAGATAGAACTGAGCCACGCCACTGCTTTCTTAAAAACAATTTCAGTTGAGATCTGTTTCTCCTGCCCATATTCTATGATTCCTTAGAGGCTTTATGGGTTTCTCTGGGAAAAGAGTGCCCATGAAGGGTCTGCCATCGGCATTTGGAAGTGAACGGTCTGGGTAATGGGAAGCAAGAAACAGGAGAACAAGGATATATGAGCCCAAGTCTTTAAGAAGGATGACATTTGGTTGTCAGTTTTTCTTTTTAGCCAAGATAGGGTTTTACTGTGTAAGGATAGTGGGTCAGGAATTCACAGTGTAGCTCGGGTTGGCCTTGAACCGATAGAGATCTATCTACCTGTCTTTGCCCTAGTGCTGAGATTATAAAAGCCCTACTTATTTTTTTTATTATTATTTTCAGTGTGTATGTGTTTGCCAATATGCATGGCTGAAAGGACAAGTCTCAGCAGTTGGTTCTCTCCCTTTACCACGTAGCTCCTGGGGACTGAACTCAGGTTGTCAGGCTCAGCAACAGACACTTTTACCAGTGTCGGTAAGGATTATTCATCCTTACAAAAAGTGGCTTTTCCCCAGAACTCAACTATTGAGCCTGTGTTGGTTTGAATAGGTATGGCCCCCATAGGCTCATGTGTTTGAATGCTTGGCCCATAGGGAATAACACTAGTAGGAGGGATGGCCTTGTTGGAGTAGGTGTGGCTTTGTTGGAGGAAGTGTGTCACTGTAGAGGAGGGCTTTGAGGTCTCCTATGCTCAAGCTATGTCCAGTTCGGTATACAGTCTCCTTCTGCTGCCTGTGGATCAAGATGTGGAACTTTCAGCTCTTTCTCCAGCACCATGTCGGCCTGCATGCTGCCATGTTTCCTGCCATGACAATAATCGACTAAATCTCAATCTGTAAGCAAGCCCCAATTGTTATAGGAGACTGCTTGTTTTTTCCCTGCTGCTCAGACTCAAAATAACCACACAGAAACTGTACTAATTAAATCACTGCTTGGCCTATTAGCTCTAGCTTCTTATTGGCTAGCTCTTACATCTTAATTTAACCCTTTTCTATTAATCTTTGTATCACCACTTGGCTGTGGCTTACTGGCAAGGTTTCAGTGTGTCTGGTGGAGGCTACATGACTTCTCTCGACTCCACCTTCTTTCTCCCAGCATTCAGTTTAGTTTGTTTAGTTTTCCCTGTCTACCTCTATTCTGCCCTGCCAGGCCGAAGACAGCTTCTTTATTAACCAGTGGTATTCACAGCATACAGAGGGGAATCCCACATCACCCAGTTAAATGTTTTCCTTTGTAAGAGTTGCAATGGTCTGGGGCTGGAGAGATGGTTCAGCAGTTGAGAGCAGTGGCTGCCCTTCCAGAGGACCTGGTTCAATTCCCAGCACCCACATGTTATCTCACAACTGACTGAGACTCCAGTTCCAGGGGATCTGACACCCTCACAAAGACATACATGCAGGCAAAATACCAATGACACAAAATACAAGTAATTAAAAAAAAGAGTTGTTGTGGTCATGATGTCTCTTTACAGCAACAGAAACCTTAACTAAGACAGAGCCCTTAGGAAGACAATCAACTCCTCTTTAGCTGTATAAATTTGATGCAAATAGTTAATTTAAGGAAAATTCCATTATCTATAAAGTTCTGAGACAAAAACTTATTAATACTTAACACCAGTTCAACTGTTAAAGATTTGTATAAGTGCTTTTCCTAAAAACCTCTACAGGTGTGTTACATTTCTGCCTATCATGAGGTTTGTGTTCCAAGACTTTAGTTTCAACTGAAATCTCTTCCTGGGTCCAGGGAATGTTGCCACGTGTGTAGTGAGAGGACCCTAGATTTTTAGGAATTTCTTCTCTTAATAAACACCAAGCCACCTTCTCACCAGTTGGCTTGAAGAGGGCAATGGGTATTTAGTCAACTCCCATGTAGCTCAGGATGCCATTTTATCTAAGTCAACTAACATTCATGGATTTTAATGTCTTCAAGAGGTACAGGACCAATACTCATAAAACCTAGGAATTACTATGCAGTGGTAGAGGGTGGCACGGACAAGACAGGACAGGGGAGGGTGAGTAGAGTGGGCTTCACAGAGGACATCTTTAGCTGAGCCAGCTTCCCACCCTTGCTCCCTCCTTCCTCTCTTTTCCTTTCCCTTTCTTTCTGTCCCCATCTCCAAACTCAAGCCAAGGTCTCACTATGTAGCTCAGGTTAACCTTTAACTCGTTATGTACACCGGAATATCCTTGAACTCCTTATCACTCTGCCACAGCCTCCTGAGTACTGGGATTACAGGTTTGTACCCACAGCTGTGCCATGACTTTAAAATGTCATTCCTGGGCTGGGAATGTAGCTCAGTGGTACAATTTACGGGGCATGTGTGAAGTCCCAGCCAATACCCAGCAACACAAAAGGACAGGGACAAGGGAGGTCAGTGTAGAGGCAGAGTGCCTGCCTCACAGGTTCAGTCCCCCAAAAGGAAAGAGGCGTCTAGGATGTCCCCTAGGGCTTGGCACTAGCTCAGTTAGGTCGAATGTTCACTTATGGTTAGTATGTGTGAATGAGATGAAGGCACAGTACGTCTGACATGTCTGACGGATGTCAGAGTGGAACAAAGGCCTGGAATCTGCAGCTCACAGACACAGTCAGTCTGGTTAGGCCCAGGACTGCAGCATTCAGATGACATTTAAATTCTTGGAACCGGATGAAATCACCTGGGTTACAGAACCTAGAAAAACCAGTATGAGGAAGACAAAGAGTAACAGGAGGGAAAAGGAGGAGGACGAAGAGACAGCAGAAATTCTAGGACAACCAAAGGAATGCTATGATAGGAAGCAAAGCTGCTGCTTAGTGCCAGGTGTGGGTGCAGGCCTGTCATCCCATCCACTTCAGAGGAAGAGACAGCAAGTCCAGGACCAAGGCTCTGCAGGGCTCCGGACTGTGGGGGAGAATCTGT
Source organism: Bramus lutescens (assembly GCA_001685075.1). Lineage (NCBI taxonomy): Eukaryota > Metazoa > Chordata > Mammalia > Rodentia > Cricetidae > Bramus > Bramus lutescens. The sequence goes on along the minus strand of LOEQ01002352.1, from coordinate 9,376 downwards.
TTGAGGTTTCTCTCCTAGTGTCCGGTTATTTGCTGGCAGATACGTCACTCTAACCTCTGACTTTACGATTTCACAGCACTCTCTGTGTGTGTACACATGTCTCTGTCTAATTTCCCCTTTTAAGAGTATTCTACTAATTGGATTAGGGCTCTCCCTAATGACTTCTTTTTAATTATTGGTTTTATTATGTATACAGTGTTGTTTGCATGTATGCCTGCAGGCTAGAAGAGGGCACCAGATCTCATTACAGATGGTTGTGAGCCTCTATGTGGGTACTGGGAATTGAACTCAGGACCTCTGGAAGAGTAGTCAGTGCTCTCAACCTCTGACTTCATTTTTAACATGATCATCTGTAAAGAAGGAAGTTCCAAATAATACAAATTCATAAGAACTGGGTGTTAAGGCTTCAGCAACTTAGAGCCGGCATAATTCAGAATCCAGAGACTAGATAGACTACTAAAAAGGTTCTTGGAGGCTGCGCATAGATGGGGCAGGGTGAAGGTCACACTGGAGTAGCAGAGAGAGTGAGAGAGAAAATGGAGATCATGAACATAAGCAACTCTTGGGATATCTAGCTTTGGTTAAAAAAAAAAAAACTTGGAGGGAAGGGGAGAAATGACCCTTTTGATTAAGAACACTCACTACTCTCCCAGAGGACCTTGATTCAAATCCCAGCACATTACCATTTGTACCTTAATTCCCAGGGGATTTGCCTACCCTTCTGGCACCTTCAGGTACTACATGCATACGGTACATACAAAACATTCATACTCATAAAATAAAATGAATAAAGTTGGAGGAGAATGTATCTAGGAGGGTTTAAAAATATATTTTACATTAAAACAAGCCAGCCTAAATAATTTACGACTGAGAGAAAAGTCTGTGTTTCAAAGAAGAGATAACAAGGCCGGGTTCCTTAAGAGAAATGAAGGACTAGGATCTTGGAGGCTTCTTGGTGGGTAATGAGATGAAAGGTTCTGAATGTGGGTCTAGCTACAGGTAGACTGGGCGGGGGGAGGGGATGGAATGGGTTTTTGTTTTCTCAGTGGAATATCGTTAATCCCAATAGTCGGAAATAAGACCACTACCACAATTGGAAGCCAAATTTGAAGCAAGCTTTAATTAAATACTGGCCAGGTGGATAGACTCTGGCCAGGTCCATTCCTGTTTCAAGAAAATAGCCCAAGGCACAGTTTGCAGTGGCTTAAGTATTTCCCATTAGGTCCAATCAGGGGCAAGCACACATCCTGATGTTATTTCCTGCCTGTGAACCTCCCACCCACACGTGATCAAGTACAACCAGGATAGACGGGGCAAATAAACTTGTTTAGGTGAATGAAAACATGTGGCTTGTTATCTCCCATAAACAATGGCCCCCAGCATTTCAGGAGCTGTCTGTCCTTGGGCACCGGGTGGCTTGAAGATAAGAGGCGGTTTTTTGTTTCCCGGATCTTAGGCACAGTAATTAAAACTTAAAATGTGACTTTGGCTTTTACAATATGAGGTGGGATTTAGAGCTAAGAATGTGTATTTATGGGAAGGCTGGGAATCTGAAGGGGGAACAATGTAAAATGGTCTCAAGGCCTGGGAAAAACTGGACTACTAAGGGATGAGGCTAGGGTACCCAGCATCTATGAGATTAGTGGGCAAGTGGGAATGGAAGCAGTCAGCATGCCTGAGTGACTTCCCTAGCAAGGCTGCACCGCAGGACTGCAGGCACAGGATGATGAGTGGGTACTTGGTGTACTGAGGTTGAGGTTTTGCCAGAGGAGGGTGTTGGAGTAAGAGAGGCAAGAGAAGGAAAGGGTGTTGTTCATTCTGTTTGGTTGAGACAGAGTTTCTTTCACTCTGGAGAGACTTGAAACTCACTAGGATGTAGCCCAGGATGGCCTCAGACTCACAGCGATCCTCCAGGGTTAGCTTTCAAGTGCTGGGATTACAGGTGTGAGCGGCATGTCTGATTAGAAGGGTGGTTTTAGGACGGAGGTGATGGACCATAGTAGAACAAAATAACGTACATGATGACGACAAGGGCTGTTGTCTCTGAGAGCCTAGGTTGGTGAATAGCACCTGACATGGGGGCTAACATCTGTATTCCCAGCACTTGTCTCAAAACAAACAAACAAACAAAAACCTGACCAACAAAGACAAAAGACACGAGCTGGGAAGGCAGGGTGTGAAGGCAGAACAGTGAGGATAGGACTGGAAGAATGGAAGACAATCAGAAGCCGCGCACCTTTTAGCTGAGGCCTGGCAACATCTTTGGAGGTAAATACAGTGCACTAGGGTTTGCTGTTCTGCCCAAATGTCAGTCTGCCAGTCCAAGGACTTCTGGTCTTTAGCAGCTAGCTCTGGCCAACTCCTTATCTCTGTGTACAGAGCCGCCCTCTGCCCTCTGGCTGAATCGCTGATTCACCATTCTCTTCCAGTGAGATGGCAAGACAAAGCCACAGATTCTAGCTTTTAAATGCTTTCTGGCCTTACTTCAAAGATAAGAATAATAAAGAATTATAATTAAAACTGCACGAGGAGCTGATGTGGTGATGCATGTCTTTGATTCCAGCACTAGGCAGGCAGGGGCAGCCTGGTCTACAAATCAAGGACAGCCAGGGCAGTGACACCTAGAAACTCTATCTTGAAATGCCTTCCCCAACCCCCTACCCCCAAATAAACTACACAAGGAATAGGAAGTCCACTCAAGAAAGTTGTATTTGTTTTTAATTATTTACTTTTGCAATGCTGGGGATCAAGCCTTCCTAGACCAGTGCTCTACCACTGAGCTACATCTGCAAGCCTCGTTTAAAACAAATTAAGAAGATTGATTGGAATATGAGGTTTGTTCATGTAGAAGGCTATTGTAATAAAAGATGAGCACCAGAAGCAGTCTAGAAAGGAAGTTGACACAACTCCTTTCTGTGAGGTCCCTCATGGCCATCACTGGGCCTCAAGGAGGAGGGGAGAGCATTAGAGAGAAAGGACTCAAAATAAGAGGATCTAAACGTGAAGGGGCTTAAGGGCAAGGAGAGGCTTTCCTTTAACCTGGAGAGTAGCTTCATTAAGAGAAAGAGAAGCCAGTTGTGGTGGCACACACCAGTAGGATTTGCTGAAGGAGGTAGAGGCAGGAGGACCAAGAGAAAGAGAAAGGGGATGCTTATTGGTTAAGAGCACTGGTGCTCTTCCAAGGACCCGGGTTCAAGTCTCAGCATCCACACCCAGTTAACCACCATCTGTATCTCCAGTTCTACAGATTCTAAGCCCTCTTTTGGCCTCCCTAAGGCACCAGGTATGCATGAGGTGCACAGGCAGGCAGGCAAGACACTGTTTCACGTAAAACAAAGTAAGTCCTAGGCGGGCACACACCTTTAATTTCAGCACTCAGGAGGCAGAGGCAGGCGGATCTCTGTGAGTTCGAGNNGGATCTCTGTGAGTTCGAGGCTAGCCTGGTCTACAAGAGCTAGTGCCAGGACAGGCTCCAAAGCTATACAGAGAAACCCTGTCTCCAAAAACCAAACCAAACCAAACAAAGTAAGTCTTAAAGAGAAAGAAAGGAAAAGGGGAAGAGTTATATTGAGAGGGACAGCAGGGGAGGCTGAGGGCCCTCTTCAGAGAGCAGCCTTTGGAGCGCTCCTCCCAGCAAACCCCCTTGAGGAGTCTCTGGGATCTGGCTTTTACAACCTTTTAGGGTTTATGGGAAATTTCAATCATGTGATTTAGTTCAGCACAGGGTGTTGAGAGTACAGAGATCTGTGTGCTCACAAACAGCACTAAGGAAACCAGAAATGTTAAACACATAGAGTTGTCGCCTCAACTGGAAGAGATGTGTAGCCTGTTTTCCTCTCCAGAAGGCTGAAAAGATGACTAAGAGTCTCTGGGGCCCTTATGCTCCGTATGACAGAGACCACACCAGCTCCTTCCCCTAGACTGTTGAGATAGCACATGTGGCCTGTCTCTACAATCCATCTTCACAGAAGAGCTGGCATGTACTTTGAGAGAAGTTTCAATGTAATTATGCCTCTTAATGCACACGGTATTGTGTTACACCAGGAAACTTTTTGTCAAGTTGCTGTACTTAATTATGCAAACAATAAACTGTCAGGGTCAGACTCTAGAAGTTTAGATCAACACTGGCTACTGAGTGGCATTGAACTGATTTCCTCCTTGCCTCATGTGGATCTTGCTCTGTTGGCTGTGGCATTTGCAGAGACCCCACAATAGGGTACTTGAAAGAGCACAGTAGAGTCAAATCAGAGGCTGCCGTTACAGAACAGCACACAACAGAACAAACAGAACAGACAGCAGCTTCTTTTTTTTTCCCCCTAAGACAGGGTTTCTCTGTGTAACAACCCTAGTCATCCTGGAACGACCTCTTGTAGACCAGGTTGGCCTCGAACTCACAAAGATCCACCTACCTTTGTCTCCTATGTGCTGAGATTAAAGGCATGCACTATCACCACCTGTCTTTTTAAATTAAAAAAAGAAGTGAAAAAGATAAAAAAGTATCAGTACTTGGGAGGCAGAGGTAGGTGGATATCTGTGAGTTTGAGGCCAGCCTGCTCTACAAATCGAGTTCAAGGATGGCCAGGGCTACATAGAGAAACCCTGTCTTGAAAAAACAAAACAACACAAACAAACAATTCATTGAGTTAGGTGGATATCTTAAGTTCAAGGTTAGCCTGGTCTACTAGTTCCTGGGTAGCCAAAGATACATAACAGAGAGACCTTGTCTCAGAAAATGAATAAAGAAACACACAAATCATCAAATAAATTTTGACTTGGGACTCAGGCACAATTTTCAACAATTTCTGGAATGGTACCTGTAGGCCCAGAGATCTCAAGAGAGAGAGAGAGAGAGAGAGAGAGAGA
>LOEQ01002351.1:150119-161479 GCA_001685075.1 Bramus lutescens | reverse complement strand
CTCAGAGCTAAGCAGGTGGGCTGGGGAAGCAGCAGCGGCTTCGCTTGAAATGTCTGTTTGATAACAATATACCTCTGTTGCTGTATTAACGAAGCTGTTAAAACATTTCCCTTGCTGTTGGCTATGTCAGAAGCCTTTGCCAAGACTCAGGGACAGTGGTCTGATTGTTGAGGGAAGGAACTCTCCGGAAGAGCAGTGAGTGGTGTTTTCAATAAGGCATGGAGGTAGGAACAGAAAACACATTATTTATGGAATTCCTTCTCTTCCTGACAGGACACTCCTTTGAGGGAAGGAAAGTAAGACACAAGGTTTCAGAACACACACAGTCCTTCTGTTTACTAAAATTCCCTGCCCTAACTAAATTATTTTAGTTAAACTTGTTAAAGGCAGGAGGCTTAATTAATAAAGCCATTGGTAATAGTGACCAAATGGGCATTTATTGTATTCATATTTATCAAATGAGGGGTCAAATACTTGAGCCCCATTCTCAGTCCCAAAAGATAAAAGAAGAGAGAGCCTGGGGCTGACTATGAGATTATCACCTACACTTTCCCCATCTGGTCCCCTCCCGTGTCCCCTCTTTAACATCAGGTCCACTTTCTTCTGTGTGCAGAGTCCAGCCTGATCCACCATGAGAGACTCAGGTCATCCTGAAAGCAGACTCTACGTCCCTGAACACTGCCACCTCAGGCATGCCAATTGGCTTCTGGGAGGTCCGTTAGGCCAGTGGTCCTCAACCTGTGGGTTGCGATCCCTTCGACAAACCTCTATCTCCAGCATGAAGAATGAAAAGGGAGGTGGAGAACCATTGTCTTAGGTGCTTCTGGTTCAAAAATGCACTCAGAATCACCTCCAGGGGTGCTGCTAAGAAAGAGGATTTGCTCTGAGGGGACCTCACACCTAGGATGTAGCTGAATAAGGACAAGAGAAGCTAATTCACTAGGAATAAATGAATGTTTCTCCTCTCCTCCAGAAAGCAAACGTGAACACAAGATTCAGGGCCAATTTCTTAATGACTTTGCTTTCTGAACTGGGTGTAAACTGGCTCCACGGCATGCTGAGCTTTAAGCTCTGCCATGTTTCAAAATCTGCTAGATGTAAAAAATTTTCAATTTCAGTCCTAACCTAAAATAAGGAACCTTTAATAAATATGAACAAAAAAAGTGGCAAAGCCTGGCTGGGCTTCTATGACTCAGGGCCGACATAAACACGGAGGACAGGCAGTGGAACGCCTCCCTTCTTCCCAGCCCAGCAATTATGGCCACCAGGAGCTTCCTGAGCTACTGGGAAATCTTAGGCCCTCTCTCTGCATCCTTGAAGCTCTGCCATTCCACCTGTCCTGTTACAAACACTAATTTCCATTTCTGTCCCAGGACACTTAGTCCTGCACCAACATGATTTTGCATTTGAGTTAGAAAACTTTAAAAACAAACAAACAAAACAAAACCAAAGCTCAAGGCTTTGGTACATCCAGCCCAAGCGAAGCATCTCAGAACAAGGTCTGGCCAGGATTTGATCATTGTCTGCTCTTTCCTCTTTAGCCAGTAGGTGGCACTCATGAGTGAGGAACTAGCTAATCACTGAGAAAGCTAGGATGCAAGGCAGGGGCCTTTGTGTGCATCTGCCATTTCAGACAGGCGACGGTTTCATGACAGACAGCAACAGGCATGGCAGGTGACACCATTCATTCTGAGAAAGCAATGATGACAGTGGAGACTCTTCTGTGAAGGTTGGCTTTACTGACCAAGGTCTAACATACAGCAAGCTTGCGTGGGGGCCGTATTTCCAGACCTAAAGTCACATGGGGCTTAGATACAATTTTCTCTCCAGAGGTTCTTTCTTATCTAAGCCTTCTCTGCCCTTCCTGGGTCACCAGTTCACCCAATCTGTCTGTGAGGAGCCTGGTCCTGACCTTCCCCATCAGGCATACTGCCATTAACACAATTCTTGCCAGGCTCCTGTGGTCTGTCTTGCTAAGCATCTCCTTATTCCCACCGCCTTCCTCAGTACAAAGAACCATTGTACTGCGTATCCTCAGGATGGTCCTGTGTGCTTGTAAATCCCTCAGGAAGGTTTACGTGACAGGTACTTTACTGTCCTGTCTGAGAGAGGGAAAAACAATTCGGAGGCTGAAAGAACACACAAGACTCAGACTCATAATCAGAGTTATCAGGAAACCATCAGATTTAACTGCTCCAAATTAAATGCTGCTTCTAGGGGCAGTGCAGGAAAAGCCATCAGGAGTATAGCATCCCCTTTCGTCTCTTTTCAGCGCTAATTGACATTTGGGTATGAATGATTCTGTTGGGGATGATTTGAGTGGGATCCCTGTCTTCTACCCACTATGACATCTAGATGCCCGTAGTTTCTGCACCCCAGCTGTGATACCCCAAAATGCCCCAGCTAACACCTAATATCGCCCCCGCCAGGCCCCACTTGTAAACAGCATCCAGGAAATACGGATTATTTTATGCTTTCAGCTAGTGGTTTGGTAAGGTCGTGTGTCTCTGCTTCCAGCACTTCAAGTTTGCTTCTGAAGTCTGACTTTCCAGACAACAGGGGAGGAGCGAGTGTGACAGGGACTTATCTGAGCAAGAGGACCTTGCTGGCATACTCAGTTAGTGGCTGTGGTCCGCTGGCCTGTTTTCCTCCTGTTGGACTACTTCCTGGCCCCTATTGTCTTGATTGCTTTTTCCCCTTTTCTGCTTCTTTTCTTTTCTCTTCTTTCCTCCCGTAGTCACTGTTTTTCTTTCTATCTTGTCCTGAACAATTAAGTACATTTGAGATGGTTTGCCAAATTAGCCAACCCCAACACCCATGGGCACATCTTTCATCTCAAAAGACATGGGTATTCTTTTCTCCGGGTCCCAGGCCCTTCTTCGCTCTAATTGTGAACTTCCAAGCTGTGTTCCCAAGAGCTAACTAACTCAGAAGGCAAGTTCAATGTAGTCAGGCAATGGGTTGTATGAACAAGTTCTTTTCTAGCAGTATTTTCAAATTCCAAATCTATATAAGCTCACTTGCAAGAAAAGAGAGAAAGCCATCAAGATGGCACGGTCCTAACAGTTAGCCAGACCCATGCGTGGGCAGTACTAGGGCACCTAAGGTAGGTGGATAGGGCCTACCAGACTGCATATTTTTCTGGGTGTATGTGAAACCACTACCAGATACTCAGCCATGTCTCTTGCCTTCCTAAATGATGCTGGGGAAGCAGTCGGGTTAGACTGGGTGAGAAAGCAGCACTGAGCATGTTTGGGCCTTGGTTTCTCTGCTTCCTCTTCCACTTCCAGCGCAGCAAGGCTGCAGGGCCTTTCTGTCTGCAGGTGGAATTCAGAAACTCAAGAGAGTCCTGTCGGATAGAGAACTATATCCAACCAACCAGCGTATTTGCGCATGTGCGGATTCCCAGGCCTCCCGGGGTTGCTACTTGGCGATGCACTTTGTGGAATATTTGTTTGCCAGGCTTCTAGACGGTTAGGAGCTAAAGTTGGCAGAAAAACTACTGTTTTGAGTGGTTTCTCCCTCCCCGAGTTACTTTTCTTTTAAAAATAAAGTTTTAAGCTTAAGCCCTACATTTCGTGCCAAGCCACAGAGTTCAATTTAGCATTTTGGGGTAGCCATTTTAATTTATTTTTACCTTGTATTCTTTGACTTGCAATCGGGATGGCGGCACCAGGAACTGGGGATTTTTCTATGGTGACAGATACGAATGTAAAGAAGGGACATCTTTTAAGAATCTTTCTCTCCTGCAACCTCAGCAAAACTCTGAAACACAGCTTGCTCCAATCCTGAAGGGACTTAAGAGGTGAGTAAACAGCCACGCAGGAGGACACCCCGCTCTCTAGGACCTTCACACTGGGACAAAACCCCAGGCCCCTCTCCCAACTCCCTCGGGCTTTTCTAGCCATCCAGCAGGAAGTTTCCTGCAGGTAGGCTCCCCCAAAACCCAACCCCATTGACAGGACCCTCCAAGCTACTGGCGCTACCCCACCTAAGAGCTAACAGCTTGCTACAATACTGAGAGTACCAAGAGCTTGCTACAATACCGAGGGGACCAAGAGAGTGAACCAGGAGAGAAGACTAAGGTAGAGGCTTATAGAGACACCAGAAGCTTCCTGAGACACAGACATTGACAGTACAGAACAGATTAAGAAAAACTCCCAAACACTCAGACAGCCACTGCAAGGATTGGACCAAGACACAAAGGCACTGCTGGCCTCATTTGAAGGAAGAGATGGGTAGGCGCCAATGCAAGAATTCATCCAGCAACCTAAAAAGCAACGTGGTAACACCAGAACCCAGTGGTCACACAACAGAAAGACTTGATCATCCTAACCCAGAAGAAGCAGAAGAAAACGTTTTTAAATGTAACTTAATGAAAATGATGAAGAGCTTTAAAGAGGAAATGAAAAACTCCCTTAAAGAAATGGAGAAAAAGATAAATAAAAAATGGAAGAAATTAATAAATCCCTCAAAGAAACCCAAGAAAACAAACAAACAAACAAACAAACAAACAGGTGAAGCAAACAGTTCAAGACTTTAAGACTGAAATGGAGGTAATAAAGAAAACACAAAGTGAGGGAATTCTGGATATGGAAAATCTGGGTAAATGAACAGGGACTACAGAGACAAGTATAACCAACAGAATACAAGAGATAGAAGAATGAATCTCAGGTGCTGAAGATACTATAGAGGAAATAGACTTACTGGTCAAATAAAACATTAAGTTCAACAAATTCTTAACACAAAACATCCAGAAAATTTGGGACACATGAAAAGACCAAACCTAAGAATAATAGGGATAGAAGAAGGAGAAGAGCTCCAGTTCAAAGGCACAGAAATTATATTCAACAAAATCATAGAAAAAAACTTTCCCAACCTAAAGAAGGATATCCCTATGAAGGTATAAGAAGCTTACAGAACACCAAATAGACTGGATCAAAAAAAGGTCCCTTTGCCATATAATAATCAAAACACAAAATATACAGAATAAAAAAAAGAATATTAAGAGCTGCAAAGGAAAAAGATCAAGTAACATATAAAGGTAAGCCTATCAGAATTACATCTGACTTCTCAATGGAAACCATGAAAGCCAGAAGGTCTTGGATAGATGTGCTGCCAACGCCAAGAGACCACGGATGCAAGCCCAGACTACTATACTCAGCAAAGCTTTCTTTCACCATCGATGGAGAAAACAAGATATTCCATGACAAAAATAGATTTAAACAATACATATCCACAAACCCAGCCTAACAGAAAGTACTAGAAGGAGAACCCCAACCTAAGGACGCTAACTACACCCATGAAAACACACACAGGCAACAGATAACCCCCCCCCATCATAACCCAAAGAAGGGAAATACACAAACACTACTACGGAAAGAATCTTCCATGGAGCCACCTCCTTCCTTTACAATAGTTTTGTTTCAAAATATAACCATCCCTCAAACATGTTTAAATTATCTGGTGAGAGTTCTACCTGCTCGTCCAGAAATGAATACGGGAAGACATTTCATTCCTCGTGGTTTCTAACTGATAAAGCTCTCAAACCTCCACTGATCATGTATCCCACAAATACGCTATCAAAAAGAAACAGGGTTTCTTTCAAAAGAGGTTTTAAAAATATCACTTCAGCTTATTGTGGCATTCTCTGAAAGGAACTGCCAAGGGACCCACATATGTGCTCCCAGGACACCACAAGAGGCTAGTGTCATAAACTTCTCAGACTCCCTTAAAGCTCACAGGGCCAGAGTGAGCCATTTGCAATGAGTTTCCATTTCAGATGGTTTGCATGAAGGACTGTGTGTAAGTTAACACTTCTGCCATCTACAGATATGAACTAACATGGTACCCATGTGGGAGGACAAAAAGCAACAAGGACTGGGTGGCAGCTTTCTTTTGTCAGCTCACTCTACTGGTGCTCAGCATTAGGGCTGTGAGACACCACAGCCTGATGACCAGGGCTTCCATTTGCAGATGCTGGAACCAATATGTAGTGTAGTCTGCCACCCAGTGTGCCTATGATCTCAGTGAACTACACACAGTTTTCTCCTTGGTGAAAACTGGTTTTAGGGAAGGCTTCAGAGGGCTTCCATAGGGATCCAAAGTCTGCAAAGTGCTGGATGCTGGGCTGTCGGAACAGTGTCCTGTGCCCCTGTCCCATTCCTTATCTCACAAGGCTGGCTTCCTGAGCTCTACGGTGTGGGGGCCTGGCCTTTTTGAAGTTGTATCCTTCACAGGGGTCTTTCTAAAACACATTAACTGAAACCATTTCTGTGGAGGTGCTGGGGTAGTATCACACATAGCTCAACATCCTCGAATACAAAATTTCCCTAGGAGCCCTGTGGTGGTTGGCAAGATCCAGAGGAGCAGTGGCTCACCTCAGCTCTGCAGGGGATTGAAGGCTTTCCACGCCACACAGATGAGAGCTGTCTGGTGTTGAACTATAACGGGGTGAGGGTAGGGGGTCAGAGAGACAGAACACACCAAAGGAAAGCATACAGAAAGGAAAGAAGACACAGGAAAGTCCCTTCCCCGCATGTCTGCTGCAGGCAGTTGACTGCTTTTCTGGAGCGCTGAAATAGAATTTGTTTATCCAGTACACCAATGACCAAGGCCATCTGCCTTTGATCTGTTTCTCCACTGCTAAATTTGCACACACCCCCTCCTTCTTTCTTCTCTCTCCATTCTTCCTTCCTTTTGAGTTTTAATTTCTTCTTAATTCCTGTTAGGTCTAATTATAACAAGCAATATACTTTGTGGTGAGTTTGAAAAGAATCCAAATTAGATAGATACTCTCCCAGGACCCTGGATCCCTCCATCCTGACCCCATTTCCCCTGTATGGGCCACTTCTCTTTTAGCCTAGGAGTCTGGCATTTTACATGGAAGCAGCCTATGCAAACACATTCCATGATTGTATTTTGAAATTCTTTATAATGCCTTTTATCTCAGTGTAACCAAAATATTACACTCTCACCATGCAATTGTTAGAGGTTAAGTATCCTTAATGCAAACTTCAGAAATCTGATACTGTTGAGGCACAGACATTACATGGCCAGCAGAAAACACCACCCCACAAATCTTTGTTTTTATGTGCAAAGCTTACAATTTGCTGTAAAATTGCCTTGTGGCTATGAGGACTATGTTAATATAAAACAAATAAATTTCATGTTTAGCCTTGGCTCTGTCTTTTAGTATTTCATCATGTAAGTGCAAATATTCATAAATCCAGAATTCCAGAATCCCAAACCTCTTATTCCAAGTATTTAAAAATTTCATGTGTGAGTCTGTAGAGATGGTTCAGCAGTTAAGACCACTGGCTACTCTTCCAGAGTACCTGGATTGATTCCCAGTACTCACATAGGCCAGTTCACAGTGGTCTGTAACTACAATTCCAGGATATCTGATGCTATCTTCTGACTTCTGCTGTCACCAGGGCATGCATGTGGTATACAGACATACATGCAGGCAAAACACTTTTACATATAAAATAAAAAGAAGTAGATCTCTTTTTAAAAATTTTTTTTGGTGTGTGTGTGTGTGTGTGTGTGTGTGTGTGTGTGTGATGTGTCTGGAAACCTGTGGAGATCAGAAGACAATCTCTCTCTCTCTACCATGCAGGGTCCAGGAATTGAACTGGAGTCATGAGGCTTGATGCTGAGCAACCCCTTGTATCCAAATGACTTGTAAGAATTTTGCATCATGACTTTAGACTAGTGCTGCATTTTTCATTCTTTTGGGAGTGAATCTTTAAGGTTTATTGCATACATTACACTTGCTGCACCTTCCAGTGGCTGATGTCTACTGCACTGACCAGCAGCTGCCGAGGCTGAGACCTCGTCTGGCCAGAGATCACACTGCTGACATGCTTCAGAAAAGACTGCCGCGCATCATTCTGGCACCTAGCAAACATAGATGATAAGTGTATTTTATTTTTAGATTTCTTCTGCAGTGGTTCTTATCTCAAGAAGGTGTTTTGTTTCTAAGGTTCCTAAATGTGTCTCTTGTCATTTTGGACATGACAGAACGGTACAGATAGCACAAGAAGGTAAAGATCCTCCAGTCTGTACCTCAAGTTCTGGCTGCTATGTCTGGGGTCACTTACCCCAAAACTAGATGCCCCAGGGCTGAGAGAAGTCTCAGCAATTCTCCTTAAAGGCCCAACAGATGGGATCTGTTGGAAAAGCTCCAGATCTGCAGAAACTCGAGCGCTTGTTGGTGAGGTGATTAGATAGGACTGAGAGCCCCTGAGAACGTGAAACCTCAGAGCATGGCCACATGGGTTAGACTGCTAAACCTCAGAGGGTTGGCTTCTTTGCTGCTATAGAGACAAATGGGAGATACAAGGACAGTCATCAGAGCAGTGTCTTCACCTTGTGAGCACATGTGGAGTTGGCAGTGACCAGAGGTTGGCATCTTATTCAACCCTCGGAGATGGGGTTACTTTGAGAACATGACTCTTAAATTTGGGACTACAGCATTTTTTTGCCACTTGCAAGATAGAGGTTTCAGGATCTGTGTCTTAGGGCCCCTTTGTGGATGACTAAGAAGGACAATCTAACTTACTTAGCATTGGCCCTGGCAGGAGAACAGACTGGAAATCAATGCCGATTGTTTTCATTGCTGTCCACAGTGTGTCTATTGCATCAGTGGCCAGATAGCACTGTGTGCCTGCTCTGGACCACATACTGCACATGGTCCTGGCATGTGATATGTTCTCTCAACATATATTTTCAGCAAGACCACGTTAGAACTTGGCATGTAAAGTTATGTGGGTCAAGAGCTCTATCTCCAACTCCAACTCTAAGCTTCTCTGTAGATGTAAATCATATCCAAGCACTTTCCTGGGAGGTAAACATGTGGATGAGCCAATAGACAGGCTCATGGCAGACTCTGCAGCAGCTGGCAGCCCCCTCGGACTCCTCTTTTCTCGCCTCCAGCCCAAATCACATGCTGCAAGTTCATCTCTTGGACTCACGGCTGCCTGTTAAGTCAGAAACCCTACAAAGCTGGGGCTTTTCAATCATAGATGGATGAGCTGCCTTCCTTGAGAGCCTTTGTAGATGAGTGAGCAGAGTGCTGTGGGAGTCTGGTGACAAAATGCAGTATGACTTGAGAAAGCAACTGCCTGGACTTCTCCAAGTCCCTAGAGGGAGGCCGCAGTCCAGGCTCAGCACTTCCTGTTCTATTGGAGGCCATTTTGCAGAACTGGTGGTGAGACTTCCTCAGGGACTTGAGCTGGGAGCAGTGAGCATCACGAGTGGGACGAGAAGCAGGAACTGAGCTGAGTGGCAGACTGTTACGTCATGAAGGTGAAAGGGGCACACAGCCCATTAGGTTTGAGCACCCACCCTCCTCTGGATGCTTTCTTTGGGGAGGCTGTGGAACCTTAGGGACAGAGGGTCTAGCTGGTTGATGTAGGCCACCAGGGGATGGCCTTGAGGTTTAGGACCCAGACCCACCTTGAGCCCGAGTTCTTTGCATCTCTATCCCCTGAATATGACAAAGATGTCCAAGCTCCCACCAATACTACTGAACACCCATCTGCCTTGGTGGGCCATCTCCCCTTAAACCACAAACCAAATATAGCTCCCCATTAAGCTGCTTCCATCTTGTTCCTTATCATGAGAACACACACAAGAAAACTAATACAATAACATATGAGAACAAAGGGGACATTACCAGTGAAAACTGGGATATCTTTGGAGACAAACATCAACAGGCTCACAGATGTTGCCATGTTATCCAGGGGTACTAATTTAATGTGCTGTGGGTAACACTCTTGGGGTAGAATTGATGCCCAAGAGCTTACTTCCATGCAGCATAGGAGAAACAAAGAAAGTCCGTTAAGCAAAAGCAGACAAGCTAAAAAAAAATACCTTCTACTTCGGGTTATTTGCAGCACTGGACCTTTTACTGACTCCTGGCCTGGTAATTTGTTCCCCTTGTTGTTGGCATGGATGCTGATGAAGTCAGCAACATAAAGGTGCATTTAGAAAAAGCAAAACAAAATTAAGGAAATGCCACAGAAGTGACAACATGTAGCCTAAGCTCGCCAAAGCAGGTTCTAAAATTGACTTGGTTACTGTGGCTTATTGGCCACATGGACCTTTTTAGCATTTTATTTTCTTGACCATATTTTGGGTTTAAGGCTAGACCCAGTAATGAAGACTCCAAATTAAGACAAACTGGCAGTCCTGGTGAATCAGTTGAGCATAGCTTCCCCTGTCAGACTGCAGGGCACGCCCAGGCAGCTGGAGCAAAGGCTACCTTGCAGCCCACACCGCACTGCTGATTAGCCATTCGATTCAGCAAATTGTTTATGCCACCCAGACTCAGCTCCCTCTCAGCAGAGTGAGCAGGAGGTGCTTACTGCAGTTGTCGGGTGAGAACTCAGGGATTACGTTTGAGTTGTGTCCTGACTCTGTCTCTTATTGTCCAGTGAGTCCTAAGGTCTCTGCTTTCTCCCCTATGTTGTAGGCTGTGTCCAGGTTTATCTAATGATTTCTTCCTGTTGTCTGGGAAAGCTGAAGGAATTGTCTCATGCTGCTGTCGATGAAACAAACCTTACCACCCTCCCTAAAACAAAACAAAAAAAAAAAAGAAGGAAGGAAGGAAGGAAGGAAAGCTTATTACTAAGTTGAGGAGAAATAGCTGGAAACATTTATTTATTTATTATAAAACAACTGGCCCCATGTGCTATGAATTACTGTGAAGAGCCCTAACTAGGCAAGACTTAGGGATACACTGTCTTGATTATTGACATCAAGTGTTGTATTGCTTTGAAAGTATTGCCTAGCATGCCTGGAGCAGCGCCATCAGAAGGGCCTGTATTTCTGCCTGTGAAGGAGCAAGTTTGTATTGGGTACAAATTAGCACCCTCAGTGATAGATGAGAATAAATTGAATGGGGGCTTTTCACCCCCTCACTGTGAATTTTAAGGGCTTCTATAAATTTGAACTTAGTTTTTCAGGTGAATCTTGCATGAGATGTTCTATGACCACCAAAGATGACCACCAAAGTGGGTGCTATCATTCCTAGATCCTAGGTCCTTCATATCTTCTCTGACACAAAGCCAAAGATGTCCATGAGTCTCTTTCAAAACTAGTAGGTGACAGTGACCCACACGGTGCTGGAATGTGCACCTCAGTTGCTTGTCAGAGCCAAGATGACTGAATAAAATTAGAAGCTGGAAGTTTCCAGGCACAGGGAGCCTCGCTCATTTCTCTGAGGGATTCCAAGGATGGGTGTTTGTAGTAATAAGGGGAGCGGGCCCTGCTTTTTGTTCTGTCCGGCTCCCGCATGTCTAGCTTATACCCCGAAATAACAACATACCAATTGTATTCATTTAAACACTGCC